>JADMNF010000140.1:0-87686 GCA_016097085.2 Sporothrix curviconia | reverse complement strand
TTTTTAATAAAAATTTATAAAACTAGATTTTAAAAATAATTTAAATATTTTTTAATTTATAAAGTTTTTTTTTAAAAAATAAAATAAGTATTAAAAATAAATAATTTAATCTTTATTTTTAAATCTTTAATTAAAATTAACTTTAAATCGCATATTATTAATACGGTAATAAAGTCAACCACACTTTCGTTATTCGAGGATTAAAAAAAACCGGGTTTTTCTTTTTACGAAAACGATAATTAATATAAATTAATACTTTTTTTAATTAAAAATACCGTTAAAAGTCGTTTAAATTTTATTAATTTTAAAATAACGATTTTAATATAAAAACGTTTTTTTTATTTTAAAATTATTAATTTTATTTTAAAAATTAATTTTTTTTATTTTTAATAATCTTTAATCTTTTAAAAATTAAAAACGTTAAATTTAATTAATCCGTTTTTTTAACGATCGTTTAAAAAATATCCCTTTTAAAAAAAATATTAATACTACTTTTTTAACCTTTTTTTTTTAAATAACGTCTTTTTAAAAGTCGTTAACTCTTTAATACACAATTTTAAAAAAGACCCTTTACTTTACGCCGCCGGTCGAGTACTTATAAAACGTTATTTTTTATACGACGCGATTACGAACGGGTCGCGCGGCTCGGTCCGTCGTGTCGCGATCTTCCGATTATCGTAATTAAATATCCGTAAAAAAAAAACTTAAAATTATTATAATAAATTAAATAAATAATCACGATATACGAGATAATTAATAATCGAAGGCGAAAGTAAGTGTTATATTATATCAAGACTAAGTCTTACCCTCCTTTTCTTAAAAGGAAAAGAGAGGGCCTTTTATTTATACTAACTTGGTGGCTGGGAGGCGCTGACTTAACGTCAGCGACTCGCCAGCGCGTGCTGGCCATAGCGCGCGCGTCACGTGTGAGCGCCACTAAGGCGCCACACCTGTCACGTGCGTGCGCCACTAAGGCGCGGCGTCGCTTGGGTGTGTGGCAGTTTATGATACACGCCCGCCACAGACGGCCGGAGGTCGGCTAGTTACCTTAAAAATAGCACCACTATCCACTTATCGATATCTGCGATAAGCTAGCTGACTTTGAGACTCTTATCTCCGCCCAACTTTTCTTTCACCATCCATACCAGTTCAAGAGTCGTCTCCCTTCAACATCAAACCAAGACAACTGCAACACAGTATCACACTCGACAACCGTTTCGGATCCATCTGGAGAACTTTTCGTTTCTACCGTTAACCTTCTACCCCGCGCTTGATCATGGCGTCTCGCGAACAATACGTTGTTCCCACGACGAACAGCCAAAGCACTGGACTATCTGCACCGAAAGCGTACGAGTCTGGGGCCGAGGGTGCGCAGATGAACTACCTGTGTGCCGATTGCGGTATCAAGAACACTTTGCGCAGAACAGACCCCATCCGTTGCAAGGAATGTGGTGGACGCGTGCTGTATAAACAGCGTACGAAGAGGTATGTTTTCCCTAGGTTGCTCGTCAAAGTCCAAGAATTGTAGGTCTAATCGCTTGTGGTATTTGGTATTAGAATGGTCCAGTTTGAAGCGCGATAGGCCTGAAACTCTTTTTGAGAGCTGCTTACAGTGACCGGAGAACGGCAGATTGTGTTGCAATGGGTTCATTGGCCACAGGCGGCCCTTCCGAACTGACCTTACCCGAACCGCGACACAAAGCACGCCGCTGAGTTTCTTTAACGCCCTTGTTCACTTAAATGGTTTGGGTTTGGACGGAGTTGAATGACGCACCCTTTTCTTGTTTCGGGTTCTTTTTTTCTTCTTTCTTTTTTTCTTTTGTTTGGCTGTATGCCGCGTCTAGCCATATTCCCAGAACGGTAACAAATTCATGGATTTGAAAATAATTACATTTTTCACGACTATATACAAGTCGTCTCCCCCTTGCCGTCAAAGACCAAAAAAGACACTCACCGGGTGTACCGGCAAGTCTACCTCTGAGTATGGAGGTATTTGGCAAAACTGGCACTGTCTGTAACTCTGTCCCTCTGGTCCAAAAGCGCAGCCTCATACCGTGACTGCAACCCCTCCCTATCGTATTCCTCATCTGGACCGAGTTCGTCGTCATTGGCGTCATCGCCGCTGTCGTCGTCTTCGTCAGCCAGGCCTTGAAAGACTACAGCATGTTCGCCGTCGTCGCCTTCTCGACCACGGTCTTGGGACAAACCTACCCCGCCGCCCTTCCCATTACCCTTGGTCCCACTACCGGGTGCAACATTAAGCCCTTTCATCATCTTATCTAGTTCCCGTTGTCTTGTTGCCTTCTTCTCACTGTCCCTATCCCGTCTTCGCCTGTCGAGCTCTGGCTGGTAGTCGCGGTTGAACTCTTCGGCCTTCGTTTTCACAGCCTCAAAAAAGTCGTCGACTCCCTGGCCGGTCATGGAGCTGACGCCCACGACGCTGAGATGTGCGTAAAACTCCTCAAGCATCATACTCATACTGTTGAGCAAGCTGCCCATATATCCGCTACCGCCCATGCTGTCGCCGCCCTCAGCTCCACCAAATGCGTTTTTTGTTTCATCATCATGCAGTGCAGCCTGGAACGCATCAAAGTTGGTCATCCACTCCTTTGCGAAATCCGCTTCCTTGACGTCCGTCTTATTAAAGACTAGTATCATGGGAAGCTTTGTCTTGTAGAGAATGCTACACGCATAAAGCATATTGCTCATAAACGTGCTAGTGCTCGCTGTTCGGGGTGTATCGATGACGTAGGCAATGACCGTAGGAAATGACGAAGCCAGGGATTCCAAGAGAATTGTTCCCGAAGCAGACCATACAAACGCCTCAATCTGGCCAGGGGTATCGACTAGGACGTGTTTCACAGGCCTTTTATCAGGATTCTCCGGGTCGGACAATGTGCGCTTCTCTAGGAGATTTAAAATCTGGTCGACTTTCGTGGAGAACAGATTCAAGGCTGTCAGAATACCTCCGTTTGGACCGAGATTGTATTGCTTCATGACCTCTCGATAATTGACGCTATCGCGGATGTCGATATTGCTGTCGAACGGCACATGAAGCACTGCCGGGTCAAGGTTGATCACGTACGGTGGCTCTCTTGACAGTGAAGATGGGCGTTGATGCGCTGCATGAATGTGGTTTTCCCGGAACCTAATTTGACTGTTAACCAACAGTTTCCAGCATAGAGACACGCACGGCCCGAGGCGCGCGGCGCCTGAAAAAGAACAAACTTGCCTGCCATGCCGACACACACGATAGCCGTCGGCTTTGGGGAACGTCAGCCGACGCCATGTTGGACATGAAATGAAAAGGAGGTTTGGAGCGATTAAGAAGAAGCCGGAGAGGTTGAGGGACTTCAGGCAGGGGCAAGTAGTAAAACTGACAGAAAGGCTTGAAAAAAAGTTTTACCCCACCCAACGTCATGCAACATCATAGACGGCGATAAGATAAGGCCAGGCTTTTCCCACGCCTTACATAATCTTAACCCACTCGCATGAGGACGTAACATCTCGTGCAACAAGCAATTTATTTTTTATGTCAAATGATTGATTCAAGATGTATGATGCAAGACGACTAATTAGATGCTGTCTAAGCGTAAACGGTCAGAAGTTGACGCTCCTTGTTGATGACCGTGATAGCGCATTGGATCAGAGCCGTGCCTTGGCTGGCTCAAGGCTTGAGACTACTTGGTTGTACTTTTCGTATGCGTCCTCCTGTGCATCGAAATGCAGCAGCCAAGGCTCCCGGGCAAGGTGGATAAGTTCCGGATGCTTCCAGACCTTGTCCCAGTCGGCACGATGCCATCTCTCACGCGTTGCTGGTCCATCGCCTGGGCTCGATGAACTCGATCATATCGGATTTTCTCAAACGCCCGTACGCCCAATGGCACACCGCTCTTGCCGCTTAGCTCCAGTGTCGTTGCGAGAACAACGCCATCTTCGATTGATTGACTGGCACCCTGGATTGAAGTGGGAAGGAACGGGTGGGCAGCGTCACCGATGAGGGCTATACGCGCCTTGGGAGAGATGAAGGTGGGCAGCGGGCTCCGGTACACGAGCTTGTGGTCAATCAGACGGCCGGGGGTGTGGCCTTGACGATCTCATGCACAATAGGTGCCCAATCTTTGAGATAGGCGAGAGCCTCTTCGACCTTTCCTGGGAACTGCCAGCTTTCTTCGATGTTGCCATCGTCGATGTGCGTGAAAACCCAGTTGAACTCGGTGCCGTTCTTCAAAGAGGACGCAAGAAAATGGATGTCCGGTCCAATGAAACCTTGATGTGTGTCGCCATTCGTAACCAGGTGTCGCGTTACTGGATTGCCCGCCAGGGCGGTAGCCGGAAACCACGCACGATAGACGGCATAACCCGATGATTTCGGGTTATTCTCCGAGCCAAGAACAATCTTACGTCCTCTTGACCGCACGCCTTCGGCTGCAATGACGACATCAGCTGCCAGGCGCTGTCCATTCGCAACACACCGGCCTGGTCTTCGTCCTCGAAGTAGTCCGTGACTCTCTGGCTCAGGCGAATGTCGATGCCACGTTCCTTTGCGTGCTTGTAGATAATGTTGTGTAGCTGGCCGCGGTGACCGTTAATCCGTCGGCCCCAGGACTTTTCACCGGCAAATGACTGACGCGTGACGAATTCACCCTTGTAATGGTACAAGTCCAGCCATGTGGTTTGCCGAACAATGGGCTCCATGGCTTCAATGACACCAGGCCAGCGTTCAAAGGCTTTTGACCCATTCGGATCGAAGCTGATAATGTCTCCGACCCGCATGATCTCGCCAATATCACCGACCTTTTCAAGAAGCGTGACAGAGTGGCCTTTACGGTCACACTCAATGGCTGCTGCGAGCCAGCAAATCCAGCTCCAACCACGATGACTCTGATGCCAGACGATGGTCGGTGGGATATTTGCTGCCATGTTGTCAAGCCAAGGCTGCTGAGGAAATGACTTGATACTCTCTTGTTTCTGCTTGTGTTTTAACTGTGGACAGTGAGAATTGTGCGAGAAATAAAGAAAATCAAACGAGGCGGCGTGCAAGACCTACGTGGAGACCTTTTCGGCCTTGCGGAAAGATTGTGTACGTAGGCCTTCACTGGAGACGACCAAAATCTCGTCGTGTGCCGTGGCGTGTATATTATGATAGGACTCGCGATGTTATGGTTACGCCCTTTGCTAGGAATCAGAGAGGAGAGGAGGCCTTTTATGGGTGGACAATACCGAGCCCCGCTTGTAGCATTGTCATGCACGCCTCTGGATGAGGCCAAACACGGTCCCGAAAACACGGCAGGTATGCCAGCGATGTGATAGACTTGAGCCAATAACACTGTTCCGTGTGGCTGACAAAGGAAGCGGCACGGCGTAAACGGCAAGATTGGCTACGAGCGGAAAAATGTTTCGTGTTGTCTATGTCCTCCTCAAGCTACGAATGTATTTCAATACCGCCAGACGTGTCTATGCATCCTGATGAAGCACTGCTCAATCATCTCGTTAAAGTTTGTGATGATGGGCTATTGAGAGGTATGCTTTTCTGCTCTTCTGCTGGTCTGGAAGCACTATTATACAATACTGCAACACTTGTGTTTAATCGAAGGTACTACCCCGGTAACTGACTTCTCCACGTATTTTATAGACCAGACCACTGTGTAGCTATCGGAGACATATAATACCATGCGCGGGGGAGGGAAGGGGTTGTTCGGATTTATAATTGCGCAACGAATAATAGACGATAATAATATGCATGACTTGGAGGGCATATTACCTGCTATTATTTGCAGCAAAATACCACATCAGGTGGTGCTGCGAAGTGCTTGAGAAGTATTGTGAGGCACGCTTCTCCTATTCTATATCTATGCATCTAGGCTGCTTGATCTTGCAGCTGGGCTGCTCTACAATATCTGCCTAGCGATGAGCGATTTCTGCCTGCTCGTCTTCCCATTCGCCGGCGTCGTCCATTTTCTCATTTGCTTCCATCTCCGCATCGCCCGCCAGCCCCTCACTGTCAAAGCCGTCATAATCCTCGCTGTCAAAGTCGTCCATATCCATGGGGTCTTCGGCATCGCCAGGCACGTCATCGCCCGCATCATGAACCTTGCTTGACTCTGCCTTTTCCTTCTTCTTCCTCTCCACATTCTCCTTCTGCTGCCGTTTGCGGGCTTCTTTGTCCCGCTTTCGCTGCTCCCACCGCTCCTTGAGCTCTCTGATCTCTTGCTTGGATTGTGGACGTGTTCATGCCACATGACCTGGCCCTGGCACATGCCTTCCTCGACTTTAACAAGTCTAAGTTTCATGCGTGGCCCAAGCTCAACAAGCTTCACGGCTCGCTTTTCAACATTGGTGCCTGTGTCACCCGTCTGCATATCTTCATCGTCGTCATGGTCTCGAGAAGCTGCAATGGATGCCCGGGCCTTCCTATACTGTACTCTGCCGGCGGTTGTATCCATTGACTTCGACCTCAGCATCTGTCTCGGCCTCACTGCCGCTCGTTGCACCGTCCGTAACGTATCCCTGGCCATCCTCACCACCAACCATGTAGTCCGCGATGTCCTGTAGTTTTCCCAAGTTGGGCAAGCCGCCCTTCTTCGTGGTTTTCGAGTGCACTAGCTTGTCGGCTGCGCTGAGTCGCTTGAGTGCCTTCGAGATGCCAGTGGTTTTCGTAGTGATCGCATAGTGTCGAAAATTCAAAACGAAAGAGCACTCATCACCGTCAGACTGTTCACGGTTCAACAGAAGCACCCGTCTCATGGATTTGAGGGAGCAGCCTGTGGATTGATTGGAGGGAAAAGAGACTGAAAGACTGTCGTTATGAGGGACTCCAGATGCTTGGGGACCTTGGCGTTGGGTCCCGTTGCGAGGTTAAAACCATTCATAACAAGCTGGAGGAGGTTAATACGGCCTCTATACCATGATTCTAATACAGACAGCGTAGAAAAACACCAAAAAGAAACATACCAGTGGTGGTGTAATGTACTCTTTGCCGCCACCCTTAGGGTGTCTTTGGGCTCGCTGCACGTCTTTACTCAGCGAGTAGCGTTCGACTCGAAAGTGCAGTGTAGGGCCACGCGGGGCGGCCGCAACGCGTAGATTGACATTGCCGGACTCTGAGCGGGAGAACAAAAGGAGCTGTGTGACCCGAGAGGGCCGCACATCGTCACATAGTCCCGTAACCGATTGGCTCTTCTTTCTTTGAGGCGGCTGGCCGTGCCCGGTTCCATGACTTTCCGGACGTCCGAAGCCAATTGGCTAACGCTCGACCCGACTTCACCCGCTCCGATACGAATCACCATACTCTTTGGGTCGCGTGTAGAGCCATTGCCTGTGTTTAATGGCACGGCCACCTTGGCTTTGGTTGGCGCGACATGGGTGCGCTTTTTTGGTCCGTCTTCTCGCCATAGAGCCCGGAACGTGATAGTAGTGGAGGACGGGTTGAGCAAAGAATGTGAAAGATGACTCAAATTGATGCTGGAGATTATCGTATATAAGGGTGCGATGTTGGTGCCTGTATGTGCGTTGGGATGTTGTAGGTTGTAGGTTGTAGGTTGTAGGTTGTAGGTAGGTAGATAAAAAAAAACCAAAGAAAGAAAGGCGCCGATAAACTTTTTTTTACCTGAACAGCTGCGATAAGCTGATAAGCCAGCGATAAAAAATGTCTTTGGACAAAGAGGACCATGAAAACAGGCTAGCAAAACTAAAAAAGAAACAGGGCGCGCAGAAGGTATTAGAATATATAGCATAGGATGTTTTCTTTAAATGAGAATGCTAGACTTCTCTCTCCTCCTAGTTCTTGTTGTTTTCCCCTCTTGAATCTGCGCAGGTGAATCTTTGACCCATTAAAATTGTGAACGCTCTCTCTATGAATCTGCCAATAGCCTAGTCCAGTCGAATTTCCTCCATCGTTTCTTGAAGTCATCTAGGCGTGGATCATTTCTTGTCCAGCGCCCCTGACGATTGATGATGCTTGTATCGACATCCAACATACCGCCGATTATTTCTCGAGCAAAGAGATCTCCCCTGGGCCATCGATGGCCATCTTCGACGATGTGGCCGAGGCCGCCGTCAAGCGAGAACCAGGCATGGAAATAGGGCATTTCTTTCGCGATACTTTTCCGGAAAGCCGACTTGCCCAGGCCCTCCCGAGCGCGTTTTCCAGTGTCGATAATCTTCCTGTGTTGGCTCCATTCTTCGTCGGCGGACAGCATGGCCTCCCTGAAGAACGCCGGCGCCGTATCGCCCAGTTCATACGGGATGGGCACTGCAACTAGTGCCGGCATGCATACGGCGGTGCGGGGCTGCTGCGTTCTCGTAAAAAATTACATCGCGCCCTTGATCATGGTAAAGACGGGTAGTGACTTCATGAAGTTTCGGATTTCTTCCCACTCGTCGTCATTGCATTCGAGCAGATTCGTGTGATGATCAATGGGTACGATGACGGCACCGCCCTCTGCACCCGTGAGTTCTGGATCTGTCGACAGAGTGAGAAAAGATTGAGTCGCAAGCGAGACAATGGGTGCAAGAGGCAGGTCTTGCGGGGGTTGCGGTCTTCGTGGTGGCAAAGGGGACAGGATTCGAGAATCTTGTTCATTTTGGTGTATTCGTGGACCGCGATATTTTCAAAGTTGATTCGGACTTGTGCGTGCGCTTGGCTAACTTTTCCGCATTCTCGTCGAGATACTCGAGGTCATTGTCGAATTTGGCGTCTTTTGAGATGCGCTCGGCGAGGCGGAGGCCTTCTCCGCCGGCCACGCCCTTGTTCGTCGCTCTTCTCGAACCATGTCCTCGATACTCATATCTTCATTAGCCTCGACAAGGCCGCGTTCTTTGCCACGCCTCGTGTCAATTGACCGAACCTCTCCCCTTGTGCCGGCAAGCAAGCGGCTGTGAGACGCGTCCAGAACAACCGCGCGTTCCATAGCAGTATTGCTAGCAGACCCCTGCGCAAACGCAAGTAACAGCCTGATCGTATTCTTGTTCTAGTTTTGCTAGCTCCGGCGCTTTTCGTAGCTTTGCTTTCATCAGAAGGGCACGCAGGCGGTTGAGGGCAGTCTGATCGACCGCGCTGTGGGCTGCCGTTGTGTGGCTGTTTTCTGGGCGTTCGCTTCGTTGTTTCCATCGTCGCTGTCACTACTGACATTGTTGTCAGCTTCATGGCATTGTTTCGACGCGTCCCGGCCGGAGCCTGCCATGCGCTCTCTGTATAGGTCACCCGTCGGCTTTTCTTTGAGGGCGTATCCTCTGCCGTAAAGCCTCCTTCGCTCCATTTCCGAGCTCTCCTCGCGTGCCTCGTCGAAGTCGCGCAGGCTCCCAAAGCGTTCGACGGCTACTTCTCTACTGATCGACCACTCTGTTCGGCAATAGAGAAGACACCCTTGAGCTTTGACATCCGCCACTGGGAGCCCTCGTCTCCAAATGTGTATTTTACTGCAGGCTGGTTCGGCTGTCGAAGGTCATCGACTGTCCTCCCCAGATTAATCTGCTCTAGAGCTGTGCTGTTCAGCTCGCGCTGAGAGATCTGGTGACGGGGGTATCAGCTGGAGGTGGTGTTTTGTCGTCCTTATTACGCCGATGTAGATAGTCGATACGGATTCCCGAAGGCGTGGCCATCCACGAGTCTCTTTTTAGGATATGGCATCAGCCAGTCTCTTGTCGTCTAGGGATTGTGTGGTCTCATTGGATCTGTCCGTCCAGGGTTCATCCGGGCGGGAGCGTTTCTTTCGATGCTCATCGCGGGACCTCTCGCGTCGATGTTTGCCCGTGCCATCCTTTTCCACCCTTGCACGGCTCCTCGTAAGGTCAGGAGAGCTGCCGTGGTGCTTTTCGTGGAGGCTGCTAGGTTTTGTACCCTGATTGCGGTCTTGTTCGTGGTCTTGGCCGTCTTGCTGTCGGTGATGATGGTGATGATGGCGATGCGATTCCTTTCCTTATTTCCCGCAGATTTTCTTCTCTCCTTCTCTCGTGCGAGTTCCTCCTCGAATGCGGCGAGTCCATCCATCGGGGCGATGTTGCTATGCTAGGTGATCGTTGACAATGAGGTTGAGCTACCGACTCGTATTGAAGTAATTTTAGTGGGCCAACACTTACTTTACATAAGCGCACACAACGACAGCGCACCGATCTATTACCTCTTTACACAAGTGTCTTACTCCGTCCTACGCCTCGACGATACCTCTCACACGCGCTTTAATCCGAACTACAACGGCCCTCATCATGGCTGTTGAATACCACCCCGAACGTTCACAAAATACCAGCGATTGTCCGTTTTGCAATATTGCGGCATCCTATGCTATATTCGATCCACTTCGGCCACCGCCGGCAGGCGATTCGCTCCTCAGTCCATCACGCACATCCCCGCATGCCGAAACGTTTATCGTGCTTTCAACGCCATTGTAATGGCATTTTTGGATATTGCACCTTTGGCCGAAGGCCACGTCCTATTGTGTCCGCGCATGCACCGCGAAAAGCTGACATCGCTCCAAGACACCGAGGCTACGGAGCTGGGCCGGTGGCTACGAACCTTATCAAAGGCGCTGATGCGCGCTGTCGGCGTCGACGACTGGAACGTGGTTCAAAATAATGGTGCGGCTGCAGCGCAAGTTGTTCCGCATGCGCATTTTCACATCATTCCTCGGCCAGAAATTCGGCGACAGGGCCGATGGAGCGAAAGGTTCACCATGTTCGGGCGAGGTCAGAGAACGGATTTGGATGAGCAAGAGGGGATGCTGCTTGCAGAACAGGTCAGGGCCAGTTTAGCAACAGTGTTGCGCGAAGAGGCCTCGGTCAACAGGGGCTGAAACTCTAGGCAGCCAACGCATGTGGTCATGAGCCGCGGTGACATGGCAGCAACGGCGGCGGCAGCAGCTCGCAAATGTCGAGGATAGACTTGCATCTGGCAATGTAACTTGCGCCCTTGGCTCTCGATTAATAGGTTTTCAAGTTGAGCGTGTTGTCCCCTTCTAAATTTGACGGCGGTGCCTGTCGGCCAACACTACGCACATCGACACTTGAAGGGCAGGCAGGGATTTTGCCGGGAGCGGTGCCTCACGGAACTACTATCGCCACATCGCTTCTATTCATCATCGCCAATTAAAGAACCCCCCCTTCAGGAAACTAGCCATTACCTGCGCACCCCGAAACGACTATAGGAGGCTGTCATGGCTGGGGTAGTTGCAACATCCACCGTGCCTGGTTTGCGTCCGTCAAATTTGAAACTCGACTCGATTCGCTACTTGGTGATAGGCTTTGGCAGGATGTTTGTCTCGTTTCAAAGGCCCCAGAGCAGAAAAACTTGCTGTGGTAAGCAGCAGTTCCCCCTTGCGATGGCTATATTCGTTTTGCTAGAGCACGATCTCGAGGTAGCGCTTCCAGAGGGATGTTACGTCGAGCGATGTGCCGGTAATTGTCGGTGGGCTATGGCGAATCTTGAAAGATCTTGGGGAACAACTCCATACAGTCTTATGGCTGCCAGCGTAGATGTTCTATATGTAGGTGCTTCGCATCGCACATTGGCTGCATGGTGCATGGCAAAGCGTAGCATGATGGAACTGTTATTGAAATTGGACGAGACCGTGGCCAAATAGATGTGCCACCTGATAGTAAGAACTCCATGCGCCGTGTAAACTCCCCGTGATGGCCGAAAGGGTCATCCTTGGAGAGATAAAGGAAAAGAATGATGCACGAAAGAGAAGAGAAATAAAACAGACATAAAAAAGAGAAGGGGAGAAAAAGGAAAAAAAAGACACGTCATAAAAACGCAGAACTTGGTAAGCTACGTATAGCACGAGACAAAGAGATGGTGTGCTGAACCTGATTCTTCCAAATTCCCGGGCTGCCAGAAATAAAAAGCGTCCACCATCGATCACCGGCGACCTTGGTTTCGTTGTGCTTTGTAGACACGGGCAGCCATTTCCAACTCCTCGAGAGAGTCACGGCCGCCATATGCATCGAGTAGTGCGGTTCGGTCTGCTGACAGGTGCGAGTCCTGGGATGCAAGGCCAGAATTGGCCTTTTTAGAGATTTGATGGCTCGCGACTGCGTAGCCGATACATGCAACAGCGGCGCAGGCTGGAAGTCTAGAAGCGGAAGAGAAAGTTAGCTGGGCATACCGGACGCCGCAAAGACCAGTACCGAGTTGCGGGTTGTTGGAGCAGTCAGTGGTATAGTGTGGACGAACCTGCGCACGACCGCGCCTTGAAGAAAGGGCTTCGGTGCGTGCATGTATGTGAGGAACTTGGGATGAACTTGCGCGGACGTTGCCAGGCGCCGGGGGGAGGATGCAGAGATGGGCATAGTCGGCAAGTATGTGGTTCGAGTGCAGCAGCGAGTTGGAGCCTCGAGGGTTGTCGATGTGTGGGTGGCCGAGGACGGCAGGGTATCTCGGTAGTGCAGCTGGTTTGGGCGTTGAGTGGCCGGCTTCACAGGCGGCACAAAGTCACGATGTTTGGGGAAGGGTGGCAGTATCGTACTCGTAGTGTATTCGTGATCTCGAGAACATTTACTTGTAGGTCGGGGGAACTTGTAGGTCGGGTGAACATCACGAGGCGGTCGGGGCTATTATATTATGTGAATACGAAGCAAACACAGACAGGGTTGGGCAGCCGAGGCAGGCCCGCACGGCCAGCATGTCTTGTCGTCAGACAAGACAGCGGCCGTAGTAAAAACCCCCAGTATGGCCAGTGTTACCGCGGGGCGTGGCCTGTAGTTTTGTTCTCTCGGCTCACAGAACTCGCCATACTTGGGACAGCCGGGAAGGAGCGGCTAATGCTCGCCCCATGCTCAGTATTCTCCAGACGGCAGGATCGAGGCAACATGTGAGGGTGGTCAGGTTAGCTGGGGTGTGGTGTGGCCGTGGGCTGTGGGGAGAAGGAACTACGAGGCGCTAGCGGGGGAAATGGGGTGCAGCGTTTGCTTGGCCCAGAGTGGCAGATTGGGGCAGTCGCCCTCGGGTGATTCCGTTCTCGCTGGCTATACACGGCAGTTTTGGGCAGTCGAACATGTGATTGGCCTAGCCGGCTGGAGAGCACGCGCAAAGCAATAATGCAAGAGATGTGGCCTGTTAACATCCGACGACTCGCAGATACACCGGATATACATATATGTGCTTCGTACTCCGCGCTCCGTGCTCCGTGCTCCGTACGACCAATGTATCTTATCCTTATCCTACTTGTACATGCCGCCAGCCGACGTGTGCAAGTGTGTTGGGGAGTTGGGAGGCCGAGAACACGTGGCTATTCTACGGTCTGCCACTGTGCAAGACGAGGCAGATTTGCCAGCCTCAAACCCTGCCTGGTGAACGCAAATGCCGCCCGGATGAAAGCCAATCGACATCCCAATGTGCATACAAAAAACTCGTACAAATAGTGAACCGCACGGTATCTGTCCTGCGTCTGCATGTATATCGTATAATGTATATTGTACATCATCCCCCCTCCTTTTCTCTTTCCCCAGGACTGGTGCATCTCCAGTCACCTTTATGGGGAGGGCATTCTGTCATTTCATCATGGGCTCGCCGGTGCGCAAACCCGCCCTCCCGGTGGCTGGCAGGGCGGCGAGTGACCGGGCCGAAACACGGCAATACCCAGCGAGGACCACCGAGAGAGGGGCCGTATTTCAGGGCATCCGCTGTAATTTCAGTAGTGCATTCTCCGAATTATTACTTTGAAGCACGGCGTACGGGAGACTGGATGACGCTGCCCACCACGCGACGCGGGACTGCCTCACATTTCAAGCGGGGGCTGGCTGCTACCGGCGCCTCCAGATTCACATTCCAGTCGATCTAGCCCCAGCGAATCGTGTTCTGCGCCTCCGTCTGGCACTGCAATGGCCGATTGTTGGAATTGAGCTCTGGAGTGATCTGTGCGGAGTGGGTAAGGAGGGGAGAGGTGAGGAAAACCGTGACTGTATCCCTCGACGGCGTGCTCCGTATGCCCCCCTCCCTTTGCCAGGGCAGCCGCCACCACACTCTGCGACGCGTGTCCCGCGTGTCGCGTGCCGCTTTCTCGTGTGTGCCTGGTGTCGTCGCCGCCGGTCCCCTGAGGCGCCGCCGGTCCCTTCGGGGACCACTCAACTTCCCCCTCTTCCCCCTCTTCCCCCTCCCCCTATCAATTGTGTCTTACCCATGCACATCCCCCACCGCTGCTGCAAACCCGCTCTCCAGCATGACAGAGGACCGAGGGACTGCGCAGTCCTAGGCGACGCTTGAGGGGCTCACGCTGATCCATGTCTCCTTGTCTCGTGGTTGCCTCGCCCGTGTGGTGTCCGTCTGTAGCCTCTTCAATCCTGGGCATCGCTGGCCATGCGATAAATCCCCCGTGGCCTGGCTTTCGTCTCCTGCCCCCGCCCGCCCCTCGCCTGTCCCTTTCGTCACGCTCTCTGCACTCCTTTTCTCGGCCTTGCCCCTCCGCGCGTGCTTTCCCCCTTGGTTCGAATCCGCCCTTTGACGCCGTGGCAGGCAGCTGGCTCCTTGCAGTGCCAGGTGCGGCTCTCGCTCGCCCAGCTTCGCCGCCGCCTGTGTGGTGTCCTTCCTACTCTAGTGCGTCTCACTCGGTATCTAGAGGCATCGAAGGGGCACGTTGAAAGGGGCTTGAGGGGGTCGAGGGGTTTTACTTGGTGATACTACGAAGTAAGAAACACACTCGCAATTCTTCAAAGGGCGGTCGTCGACCCGCTTTACACCCACCTTTTCTTGGTGCGCGCCAAGCTGTGCGCTAACAACACTTGTGCCTGTCGCTCTCTGCGTGTTATTATTAGTTGCCTCTTTTGGCATGCCCGACTCTTGCATGCCTGTCCAGGGCCAGGTCTGCTCGCCAGCCTCACCTCACTCTTACCATCCTGGACATGGCATTCATCCTCCAGCATGGATGCCTCCCGAGTCGCTTTGCCACTTCTTCTTATTTTTTATTTTTTTATTTTTTATTTTTAAATCCTTTCACTTTTTGACCCGCTTCGCTTGCCACTCCATAACTGTTTTCTCCCTCCGCCACCTGTTTCATGCCAGATGCCCGACGCCTCTTTAGGTCACGTCTATCTGAGTCTCGTGCGCTTATTTGTCTTGTTTCTCGAGCGTTCGGCTACCTGGATTTTTTTTTGGAAACTCATGCATGTTCAACGAGGTGGACTGCGTGCATAGTTTGGATATGGCACGAGCGTGTGCCGGCTGCTCAAGATGCCCGTCACGGGCTAATCCGCCCATGAACTTTTCTCTTTTTTTTTGGTAGATTGTCACCCTTCGAGCCTTCTTCCTTTTTAGGTGGGGAACATTCTTGAGAACACCTGGATTAACGATCCAAGGATGTAGGCGAGACAAACTAAAATGATCGCACAAGGTCTGGCTCATTGTAGCGTCCATAGCGTCGCTCATGGCTCGCCTCAAAACATACTACTACCCTTTCTCGATAGACCTAGGATCGACGAAGCATATACAGGAATGCAGAGTGCAGGGTGGCTGTCATTTTACCAATTCTCCCAGCCCTGCTGCTGCTTGCCCACTAATTCTATGGCTATGCTGTGTAGATGCTTGTCTCTCCTTGGCCTGTTAGACACGGGTTTGCCAGAAAGTGTTCTGGTCGGGGCTGGGCCTGGCCACATGAATAAATGAGTCCAGACATCTCGACAAATGTTTAAGCAGATCGACTTTCTGCCACCTGTATAGTGAGCCCTGCTTCTTCATATAAAAATGCTCGGGCTCATCAACACATGTGTATTGTCCTGTCCTTGAACTCTATTAATTTATAACGACTGGTTTTTTCCCCCTCGAACCTTCACCCGCGTGAACATTGCAAACATAACAGACATACTACAAAGCATACATATCATACATATCACACTAAATTTCTGTCATTTCTTTGACCCCCCTGGCCATCGCTGCCTGTTCGTTATTGATATCCAGTTTCCTGCCTTGACAAAGCACCCGCCTTTTTTCAACATCAACTTTCAAAATTATCACGCCGGCCTCGTGGGCCGCCCTTGCTCGGAGCCCCCCCTGCATCATCACCGACCTCTCTCCCCACGCCCGTCGTCCACGCGCCCCTTTTCCCACCTGTTGGAGGTTATTCCTGTCTCTTCTCCCTTAACGCCTCTCAAACAAAAAATTGACACCGGTCTTTTCTCGGTGTACTTAATCAACGACAGTCGCCCACCCTTCCTGATCATACTGTTTGTCCTCTCTGGCATCCATTCATTTTTTTCTCTTCATTCTTTGCTACTCCCTGGTCATATCAGACAATCCTTTTCGGACACCGTCCGCTCACTACCATCATTCATTCTTATAAACACACCTATACACTCCTTACACTCCTTTTTCAGCTCTGTTCTAGAACGAGAACATCTACCTTCCCTCCTTCCTGCCAGGTTTATTGCACTCCTTTCACTTGCCTTGGATATTACAGCTGTATCTACCAGCTCCATTGATGCCCCATTCCTGATATCATCGCTTTTCAAGTGCTTTTGTGTCTTATTTTTTTCATATCATCTTGGCCGGTACCTTTTGAGTCAGCTTTACAGCAAATTTGCCTTTCCCCTACCCAAAGGGATTTCAACCTATCCCCTACCCCTATCGCCCATCATGCACTCTTACAAGAGCTCGGCTGCTATAGCAATATCATTTTTTTGCCTCGTGTCTACTGCTGCAGGCAGTTTTAGCGCCTCAAGTTCCGACAACATCGCCATCTACTGGGGCCAAAACTCATACGGCGCTGCAACAGGAGCGTCGAATGCTCAGCAACGTCTCTCCTACTATTGCTCCAGTAAGTCAAGCAACAAAAAAATCCTCAACCCCAACAAGACACTCGTTTCTAACTCTCCAGTACAGATGCCCAATTCAACGTAAGTTCCAATATGCATAATTGCGTTTGGACTGTCGACTTTTCTTTTAAAAAAGTCCAGACGACTACATTACATAACAGGCAGCACACTGACATCGAACCAGATTATTCCACTCGCCTTCCTGGACGTTATAAGCACCCGGATGTTAATTTTGCAAATGCAGGCAACAACTGCACCGCGTTTTCTGGGTCTACCCTGCTTGACTGCCCCCAGCTTGAGTAAGTAAACACCCCAAGTCCTGCTCCCTGTGCCCAGTCTTGTCCGCTAACAACGTCACAAGGGAAGATATCCAAACATGTCAGTCCACATACGGCAAGACAATCATGCTGTCCATTGGCGGAGCCACCTATACCGAGGGTGGCTTCAGTTCGTCCACTGCAGCAAGCACAGCCGCCGACAATGTCTGGGCCATGTTCGGCCCCGTCCAGTCAGGCAGCACCGTCAACCGGCCGTTTGGTAAAGCCGTTGTAGACGGCTTTGACTTTGACTTTGAGTCCAGCACTTCCAACATGGCCCCGTTTGCATCTGAGCTCCGCTCCAAGATGGATGCTGCAACTGCTGCAGGCGACAAGCCCTACTACCTGTCGGCCGCACCCCAGTGCCCATACCCCGATGTTGCTGATAACGACATGCTTGCCGGTGCTGTATCGTTCGACTTTGTCATGGTCCAGTTCTACAATAACTATTGCGGTCTGCCGTCTTTTGTTTCTGGTTCCTCGACGCAAAACAACTTCAACTTCGAGACATGGGACACCTGGGCCAAGACCGTCAGCAAGAATCCCAATGTCCGCGTTCTCCTAGGCATTCCTGGAAGTGCGACCGCTGCCGGCTCGGGATACACGACCGGCGCCTCTCTGGCTCCCATAATTACATATGTGAAGCAGTTCTCCAGTTTCGGTGGCATCATGATCTGGGACATGTCCCAGGTCTACGCCAACACTGGCTTCCTGGACCAGATCGTTGAGGACCTCGGCTCGGGGACGTCCTCGCCGACATCAACAGTTGCCACCACGACGGTCGGCACCACCACCGTTCCAACCACGACTCCGAGCCAAGCGCTCTCCTTGACTCCCTATATCAACTCGTCCGAGGCGCTTTCCACACAGACATCGTTTTTCTTCTACCACAACTGTCACTATCTCGGCCATGACAACAATGACGACGAAGGCGACCAGCCCTGGACAAGTCCCGGGAAACTCGAAACCCTCGACTTTTTCAACCATCACGAGAAGCACTGCCCAGAGTAGTCTGTCTGCCAATACCGCCGTCGGGTCGTGTGGCGCTGGCCCTGCAACGACACATACCGTAACATCTTTCGTCACTGTTACAGCTGCAACGCAACAGGCGGCAAGTTCAGAAACGACATCGGCCGCCAAGCCCTCGACAACATCGGTGACCGCGACGCTGGTTCAGCAATGGGCCCAATGCGGCGGTATCGGCTACACTGGTTCAACGCAATGCGCTGCACCCTTTAAGTGTGTCCAGAACAGTGTTTGGTGGGCACAGTGCCAGTAGGAGCTTTCATTGCTTGTGCAGGCATACACTGTCTTTACCTTTTGCCCGAATAGCTACGTTCTCTCTCCTATTCATGCGATTACTGCCCCTCTGTTTTACGTTTATATAGAGTGTGCTGCCCAACTGGTTTGGCCCGTGCAAGGTTTGGCGCATTTTTGCATTCTTGCATTTTTCACTTTGCTTCTTTTTTTTCCCCTGGTATACTGCATCTCCCGGACGTGTTCTTGCACTCTTTATTTTCTCGTCATTCATTTTGTCAAGATTTTCACCACCTTGTATATTTCCTGCTGAGAGATACATGGGATCAAGTCTTATCATTATTTTCCTCCTCTCCCTTTTTCTGGTATACTGTATGTAGTATACAGTCCCAGTAGAATAAAAATAAATAGCCCGACCTATATACACAAATAGTATGCTACACATCCGCAGCCAGCTGCCAATGACGCAATCTCTACATCAGAACACCAGCCTTCCAGTGACCTCCTGTGACTGGTTCTTGGCTCACCCAGTGGCTCGTAACACAATATCTCCGAATATACGCGGGATAGAGTTGAAATGCCGGTCTAATGTGGCACTCGGACTGGGCCTCGGAGGGCGAAGAATCTTCAGGCGGTTTGTCGACAGGACAAACCCCACAAGCCACACGCACGACCTCGATAACCGGGCTGGACATGTCGAGACCCAAATGAGCTGACAAATAGTACGACAAAGCAGCAGTGAACGGCGTGTCGTTCAAATCGTCCAGTGCTGCTCCCAGCTGCTTGCCTGTCCGTAAGAACCCGCCCAAATCGGCATTCGGGACAAAAACATCAATTGTTTTGAGCCCAATGCTTGGAGAGTCGACAATATCTGGACTGGCGGCAGTATAAACATCGTCGCTACTGCTGAAGAACAAGATCCGTTGCAATAATCCGGGGTACGACTCTCCACAACACCACCGCCACCACGTAGTTCTGGAAGGCCGAACGCCAGCGTTATGACAACTTCTCCAGCCAACGGGCCAGTGGTTGGAAGCGCTGTCGCACTTGCCAGGACTCCAAGCTGCGAACAATGTCCGGCGGGAAAGGCACAAGGGCGTGATGCGACAGTCAAAGGCGCTGGACAGGAAACGCGTTATTGTGTCTTTGAGGGATGTTGGCATCCGGAAGAGAAGCAGGGGGAGTCCTAAGAAGGCATCGCTCGGGTCGGCGGCAGTGCCATCGGTGGCCCTTGTTCCTTCCGGCATTGGCAAAAGTATGGCCATGCACTGAGCATTCTCATACTGCAGTGTCACTTGCAGGGCAGGCTGGAGCGTAGCCAGGATCTCATGTACAGAAGCCATTCGATAGCAACCGACTCTAGGGCGCCAGCGTTTCCCATGCTACCGTCATCATCTTCGCCGAGGCCAACCTGAATGCCGCGTACGGAGTCGCCAGTGAGGATATCTCGCAGCCGGGCCTCGAGGACCCGCAGCCGGCTTTCAGATAGCCCATGCGGTCCCACAAACAATGGCGATGCCCGGTAGAGAGAAAACGTTGTGTTGAATATATCGCAAGTTGGCCATCTCACGGTTTCGAGCGAGTTTGACCTGTCTGATCCTGAGACGTTCTGCGATGGTGTTGGGGACGGCTGCGGCAAAGCTACTCGGAGTCGGGCCATATTGTAGCTTTGAAGTCGTGTCGTCGACGACCTGTTGTTTTTTGGAGGAAGATTGGAGGGATATATTTACACGCGTTGTATGCGACGCGCCAGGTGCTAGTGTTCAAGGCGACACAGTGCAAAACAGTGCTATTGACATATGACACTGTACAAAGGCTGGGCAAAAATCAAGAGAATTACTGTCCGTGTACTGAGACAATGAGTTGTATGCCGAAGATAATGAAGCGGTGTCTGTCTAACCTGAATGCTCCCCTCTATGTGTCCTGTATGTGCCCATGTAGCCGGAGCCGTGCGGCCTATTAGTATCAAGATCCTCGACCCGTAAATGCGACATTTAAACAGTGGTGTCCAACGCCTGCGCCAATAAACAATAACTAATTCCAGAGATTATCAACCCTGCAAGCCTACTGGGTTGCCTTTGGGCATTATACACCGATGCTAAAGCCAAACGATCCATCAAAAACATCGATCTTACTCAGATCTGGGTTGTCGCGCATCGAGAACAGGATGTCCAGCGGAGGCACGTTGCCCGGGGTATAGAATCGAAGGAGATTGTCGACATCCTCGTCGGTCAGGCTGCAGAGTTCTTCGAATGAATATGCGTCGCTGACTTTGGTCATCCTGTGGCAGTTAGACAGGTGATCTCAATCTCCGGGGACAACAGCGACGGGACCGATAGTATAGGATGGAGGGGATTACATACCAAGCCATTCTCTTGGGTCCTTCTTCGGGGCCTGGCGCGATGCGTCGGAGCTTGACACGCAACTCGCCGACGGAGTCAATGGCAGCGCCGGCTTGCTTAGGTAGGAACTTTGCAATATATTTGCGAATCGCGTGGGCAAGCCTTGGCCCTTTCCGTTGGTGCTGACCATGATTTGCAGTGGACCATCTGCGATGCACACTGCCAAAGTAAAAGTCACATTCCGGCGGCACATCGGCCACATTGACGGGGATGTGCTTCTCCTTGCACAGCTTCCATATGCGCGTCGATGCCTCGGGGTCGTCCACAGCAGTAAGGACCATGTCGGCGCTATCAATGTCAGCCGGCTCGAACAGGCGGTCGATGTGTTGAACTTGCTTCTGGCTCACGCGATGGGCCACCTCCGGGTTCAGGCCCGAGGCTGGAGCAACCACCGTAACCATTGCATCGGCATTAAGGCAGTGCAGGATGCGGCCTGCAGCGACCTGGGCATTGCACAGTGGTTAGCAAGACAAGAAACTCAACCGCACATGGACGGAATTAAGGAGATATAAAGGAGATGCCAAGGAAATACCTACCTCGCCGCCACCCACAACCACCACTTTCTTCCCCCGAATCTGCCATGCAATGATCAGGCTGCCGCCACCTTGGACTTCCGGAAATTTGTGCGCCATTCCTGGAGCCTCCGCGGGTGTGAAGCTGGAATAGTTTGGGACTGGTAAAGGTTAAGGTGACAATTTTTGGCGCCGGGCTTTTGAAAGGCGGATAACAACGGGCGATAAGCGGTCCCGCTGGAACAGCTCGGCAGCTAAAGTCGCGGCAAGCTATAGCACTCTCTGCTCTCTCATAGAAATGGTAGGCTTATGTACTGTGCGAAAATCTCCACTATACGGTCTATTCATACTGACCATTCTGCATCATTGTACTACATACGCAGCACGTCGTACTGTGGATATTACATGTGGAGGTCTGTATTCCAAAGCGAGCAGCGTCCCGACCCTACTTTCCAAATCCCCCCGCCCGCCTCAGCCACCGCAGCGGCGACGACCGTCGAGGAGTTGTGGCCGCTGGAACAATCGACAAGATCCTGCGGCCTGCGGCTCACAACACGACTCGCATCTCCAAACCTGTCCCGCCGAACATTCGCTGCATCCCGCGCCCCCTTTTCCACGCCCCGATCAGTGGTTGAAGGCTACTTCTCTTGTACGCCGGGCGCCATATAGAACGCTTCGCACAGGCCGTAGGGCGCTGTCGGCGCGGAGCCGTCATCCATACGCTTTGATGGCCTCGCGGAAGCTTGGCGGGGGCCGGATTTTGGGGAGCGGCAAAGGCCTGGCTCCGCCGTCTGAACATGGAACGAGCCCGCGGCCCATTCGCTCCCCCAGTCCTCTCGCATTGTCCGATGGTAGCAACCCCTCGCGTGGCTCACATATCGCTGCCGGCCTATCACCGCCATCTACACTGAGCACGCTCGCGGGAATCGGCGAGGATCTCACATCAAATGTCAGCCTAGCAGCGCCATCACTGCGCAATACCAACCGGCTGGTTTGCCCGATATGTGAAGAGGAGATGGTGAGTGCTTGGCTTCGCGGTGATCTTTTGAGTGGTTTTCTCAGCAGCTGACAAACTATCATCAGGTCACATTACTGCAGCTCAATAGGCACGTCGCTCCGTTCACAATAAGCTGCCATCCACTGAACCGTGCGAGACAGACTGCTAACACGGACGCAGGCACATCGACGATGTTCACCAGGAGCTTCCAGAGATCCAGCAGGACGAAGTAAAAACCTGGTTCGACAAGCAGGTTATCAAGGCCAAGAAATTCCAGCCACTCTCTATCATAAACCAGAAGCTACGGGGCCTGGAAGTATTCGAGTCCAACGAGTCCCTTCCCACCCATGCCTCGCTGCCCACGACAGGCTTCGCTGGCCCTTCCAGGTCTACCCCTGAGCCCACTTTGGATCCTGACGAGGTGGTCACCCGAAGGCACTGGCAAAGATCAACGGGGCACGATGTCTGCACTGATCCTACGTGTGCAAAGGGCCTAGGGCCTTTGAACGGCAGCATCAACTGCCGGAGCTGCGGAAAGCTCTTTTGTGAAGTGCATACAATGTATCAGATGAAATTGTCACGCTCAGCAACATTTGACCCAATACGAGGCTTCTGGGTCCGAGTCTGCGAGACCTGCTACAAATCACGCCCTGGTTACAAACGACCATCACGGCGCCGAGGTTGATTTGACGAGCGGATTCCTTTCTGTTCGAAAGAAGCGGATCGAGCGCCAAAATCTGGAAATAGCGAGGCTCGAAAAACGCCTCACTAAATTGACGCACTTGTTAGCAGACCCCCCGCCGGGTTTGGTGGCGGCAGCCGGTGCCGGGAGCGCGAGCACTGGTACCTCCGGTCTCTTGTCGCCTGTTTCGGCGTTTTCAAACCACAAAAACCTGCGGAAGATGATTGAGCAATCGGTGGTCACGTGGGAGAACGACTCGTCAGTGGCCCGGTGCCCATTTTGCCAGCAGGAGTTTGGCTCATGGACGTTTCGCCGGCACCACTGCCGAATATGCGGGAGAGTCGTCTGCGCAGCATCCACAAACGGGCTGCTCTAGCGAGGTCGGGCTCAGCGTGGCTGCCCGAAATGCATCGAGCACTGCGGCCTCATCTGAAAAGACGCGGCCAGCAGGAAACGATAAAATCGACATTGACATTCGAATGTGCCGTGAATGCAAGCCGACAATTTTTTCGAAACGGGATTTTCAAGCTGCTGCCGCCAACAAACCAGCAGATCAACGGGCGTACGAAACACTCCGCCAATTTGAATGGGGAATTCGGCAGATGATGCCCATGTTCCAACGTTCACTGCAGGCTCTGCAGCCTGACGCGCCAGGGTCGAACAACGTCCCCGCCACCCGGGCCCAGATCCAAGAAGCTGCCAAAATAAGAAAGCGCTTGATGGACAGTTTCGCAAAGTACAACCTGGCGGCCGTCCGTTTGCGGGATCTCAAGACGGAGAGTGCCACGCAGCAACGGTTGCAAATATCGGTGTACTCGGCGGCTTCGACGTTCTTGCATGCCAACATGGTGCCCCTTAAACATGTTCCAAAGATGCTGCGATCCCAGCAGTCCTCTCAAGGCAGCTCATCCACGCACCGTAGACTTCTTGCCAACTTGAACGGAGGTGGCAGCCACATGTCGCCACTCCGCAACGGCGAGAGCGTCGGCGACGGGGCTGACTCTGCGAGCGTAGCCGGCAGTGAGGTCAGCACTGCGGTATCTTTACTGGAAACAGAAGAGAAAGAGTTTGCGGGAGAGGCTGGTTGTTTTGGAGGAACAACGTTTTCTTGTGCAGCAGATGGTTGACAATGCACACGGATCTCGACGCTTTGAAGAGGTCGGTGCCTTGAGTCGAAATGTGGAGGAATTAGACAATGAGATCAGCCGTCTGAGACAACAGGTCAGCGGTGTCGAGGAGAGGTGGGAAGGTCTCTATACCTCTGAAACAGCACATTGAATGACACACAGCTATGTGCCATTGAGGTGGATAGAAAGAAAAGGCTGTCGTTCCCTGTTTCTCGGAGCAAGCATGGCGTTCGGCGTTCTGGTATTATTTGGTCGATACTGTTTGTCATACTTTCGCGCTCAAGTCAATAAATAATCACAGTCTGATATTAATACATCATTATTTTATGGCTGCAAATCGGCCGTAGTTTGCGGGGTTCTGGAGGCATAAAATGATACAGAAACTCTTAACACAATGACAATAGCCGTGCAACGAACGGCCCGGCCCGCACAGACAAAAAAGATAATGTCGAATGCAAAAAAAAATACACTGTAATACTCCCGCAATGTAATGATACAACACCCAACCTCGAAGAATCTGACAGAACGTACATGTATACCCCCATGAAGTAAGACGGCGGAGGAAAATACAAATAGTAACATAACAGCAAGAGCAGGCAAATACAGAACATGTGCTTCTGAAATAGGACAAGAAAAAGAAGAAGCACTCGCAGCTGACAAGGCATATCAACAAGCCTCTCAATGCACCACTCCTTCAACGCCGCCTAGGAAGCGCCTGACGCGACCTATTTCCAACTCCCCTTTCTCGCTCTCGACAGCACGCATCAGGCCGTCAAGGTGGTTGTCCACATCGGCATCAGAGCACTTCGTGGCAAGGGCCACAAGGCGCCTGAATTTGAGTTCAATTTCCCGACTGCGGCTCTTGAGAGCCTGCTCTGCCTGCCGTGTTTCGGCAGTACGCGACCGGAGAGCGCTGATTCGTGCCCGTAGAAGAGCAGCCGATGGTGCGCCTGGTTGATCATGTGAGGACGTGCCATTCATAATCAAGCCACCGGACGAGGAGGAGCTGGAGGCATTTGCCAGGCTTTCAACTTCCACTTCCCAGCTTGTTGCAATACTAGGGTCGCTGTGCGCTTGTCCTCGCGCCTGCTCAAGCTCCATCACCCGAAATTGCTCCTCGTCTCGTGCGCGAGAAAGATTCATAACTTTCTGCCTTGCTTGCTGTTGGATCTTGGCCTTTTCTTCGAGTGTTTCGAGGGTCCGCCGCGCTTCGCCCAGCTGGGCCGATGTTGTACGCAGCGAGGCATGCAGAGAATCTACCGTGTGTTGTTTTGCCTTCATCTCAGCCTGGAAAACTGTGGCAGTCTCTGACAAGAGATGGGTTATTGCTGTCTTGTGTTAGTGTCCATAGATGAAGCGCGATGTGTTTGTGGGGAGCTGAAACACTGAATTGGGGGTCAAAGACTTACAAGAAACAATCTCGTCACTGCTCTCACGGCTCTTCTGGCTGCTTCCGATAATGCCAGCGGTTTCCCCTTCTACCATATCTCCGTTCACACCCTCGTTCGCGGCACTGCCGCCTACACCAAAGTCGAGTGGGCGCAGGCCCTGCCGATTTGGTAGGTTGGGATCTGCGCACACCTCGAGAAGCTGCGAAATGATGCTGCGGTTGCCAATTTTAGCTGCAATATTGAGAGCCGTGTCTCCGGCTTTATCTTGTGCGTTGACAATCTCGCTCATGAAACGAGCGAGTCCCAACTTGGTCGGTATAGAGGAGGAGTAGTTGCCATTCGCGCTTGACTGGAGGACCTGGCTGTTCGGCGCACTACCTTGGCGAACCACCCATTCCAGGAGGCATTGGAGATAGTAGCGGCTGGCCGCACTCCTCCCCTTGACGGAGCTCGTGACTGCGATATGATGCAGCACGGTCCGACCTTTGGCATCTCGCACCTCGATAGTACTGCCGAGTACGTCCAGCAGATCAGGCATGGAGTTGTGCTCATGTGAGTTGGTTACGAGACATGCACGCATCAAGGCCGTCTCGCCCACAGCATTGACACGGAAAGGGTTCGCTCCGCTAGAAATCAGAGCGCGAAGAAGAGGCATCCGAGACAGTGTAGCTGCCCAGTGGAGCGCGGTGTGGCTTTGGGCATCAATCGGCATGTCCAACTCAACGGGTGACATCCGGCGCAGGATATCGTACCGAGAAAGGTCAGTGCCATTTGAGTCCATGAACAAGGACATGAGCGTATTACGCTTGTTCTCGGCGTCGGGCGAGACTTCGAATGGCAGGGGCGGGAGAGGATTGACTCCATCTGCAGCAGGATGGAGATCGAGGCCGGCTTGGTTGTAAATGAACGATTCGTTTGGCTCCGTCGGCGAGCCTGGGAAGGCAGCCGCATTGGCATAAACATCTGCTGAGCCAGACATCGCAAAACTATCGGCAGGCGTAGCGGTTATCCTGGCACGCTTGCGAGGGGGCTCTGTGTTGTCGCCGAGATTGGTCTGCTGTGTGCTTTGCGGCTGCGACGAGTATGCCGTGCCTTCATCGCGGTTGTAGTCCGAGATGTAGCTCTGCTGAGAGTTTGGAAGCTCGTCACCTTGCATAGATGCTTGTCGAGTGAAGCTCGGGGCCCGAGCGAGGCCATTTCTCTCTGCCTGGCCGCTCGCTGGCCGATTCCGTGGGCCAGGAGAGTCGAAGCGCGCTTTGCTGATGATTCCTACCATGTTGGAGGCCGTGCTTGAGATGCCTTTGAAAAAGGTGCCAGAGGCGCCATTGGAGCGGTTTTCATTGCTGGCATTGTAAAGCCTTTTTCTCTGAGCAGCCATGGCCTGCTCCTTGGTTGGCGTGTTAAAGTTGCCCTGGCCAGCGACACCACCGTCTTGGCCCATATCGTAGGTCAAGAGAGGACGAAGAATCTCTTCGACGCCATACTGTCTGCACACTTCGACGCCGCGCTCGAAGCGGATCCAGGTCCCCTGGTATTTGCCATAGCCACCTTGGATCTTTTCGTTTTCTCCGGTTTGGATCTCTTTCTCGAGGATTTTGGTTCGCTTGCCCTTGTCGACACCCGCAACCTTTAAAATCTGTGTGGCATTGAGCCATGAGTCGTGGCGCCGGCGCATGACTGCGATGCCATTGACATCCATTTCATAGACGTTTGGTGTTGGAGTAAACGGCCTGCCGCGTATAGTTAGCAAATGAGAAGCGAGACAGCAGGGCAGCCCAAGGCGGCCAAGGTGGCACACATTGAACCTTTGGCAGCTGCACATACCGAGTAGATTTTCATAGGATCGTCGTCTTCGGGCTTCGGCTGCGACGACTCGGGAAAGGCCGATAGCCTGACGCGGACAGAGAGCCGGTCTGTTGCGAGGGATGGGGGTTCATCGCAAACGACTGCTGAGAGGACTGTGACTGCGACTGCTGCGATGCGGACGGCATTTGCGCGACGCCGCTGAGCGAGCTAGTTTGATGGTCGAAAGAGGTGCCGGAAGCAAGGTGCGGCGCGTGCTGCGGGTGAGATGGCGGCAGGGATGCAGCCATTTGGCCGAAGACGGAGGAGGCACCTGATGGCTTTGAGGCTGCGTCTGGAGTTGCTGGGCGTGCGCGTGAGAAAGGCCACCGGCCGCCGAATAGGATGAACGATGGGAATGGAGGGAGGTGGTCACAGTTGCTGAGGCCATCAGGGCAACCTCCGGCGGACAGAGGAAAACAGCGCGCGGCACTGATGCTGGCTTCGGAGGCCGAGCGTCGGATGAGGTTGAGTTTGTGACCGTCAAGGTTTGCCGATGGGCTGCTGTAGACTAGAACGGAGGGGGAGGGGGAGGGGGGTAGAAGAAAGAGAAACTGCTGCTGCGTGCGTAAAAGACGGCACAAGAAAGAAAAAGACGCAGAGAAGACACGAAGAAGGCTTGCTCTTATTTGACGTGTAGATGGGTCGCGCGAGAGTTTGGTGGACACGGCGTGAGACGGGTAAAACGGAGGCGAGGGTGAAATGATCTTGAGGAGTAAATGTAAAGGAAGGCAAAGACGACACAGTTGGCAAGCCAAGAGCCAGGGTCAAGTCCAGGACAGCGAAGGCGATCGAGGCAACTGAGTAAAAAGTTGTCGCGTTAATTGGATATGTGAGGTCAGATACTTCTGGCGCTGGGAGCGAGCTTTCGGGCAATCTCCAGGATGCATGTATTGTTCCGGATTCCGTATTCTGTGCTCCGTGCTCCGTACTTCTGAGCGTGTCGTTATCAATTAAAGTGCAGGTGTCGTGGACGTGTCGATTTCGTGATTTCGTGATTTCGTGTGGGTTTCTGTGTGTGGCGCTTGCCGCACGACGCGCCTGGCTCATTAGCGGCGGTGGAGAGGAGCGAAGGGGCCATCCGAGTCTGGCACCAATCAGAGCGCGGGTCTGGGCATCCACAGCACAGTGCACATACGACTGCGTTGTGGGAATGCTACTCCATACGCGTTGAGTTGCGCAGTGCCTGCGACCAAAGCCGAAGTACCCAGTGCAACACTCATTGACGAGCTTGCCAGCCTTTCAGTGGCTTTGCTTTTTCTTTTTGCATTTTTCTTTTTGCAGCCTCAACTATCTCGAAGAGAGGCTTGTCAGTCAACTGCCGGGCCAAGAAAGGACGTTACGCAATTTACTCTGCTGAGGCTCTTTTGGTAGCCAGCTTCAGTCGCGCACAGGGGCCATGTCCTCTCCAAGAGGGCTCAAGCAGGCTTGCATCCCGGTGCATGTCTACCGCCACTTGCTTCGCGAGGCCTCGTACTTGCCGCCAGTATGCCGGGCATGCATCGAGCCACGCATCCGGCTTCGGTTTCGGAGACACAGGACAGATGAGACACCAGAGAAGCGCCTCCGAGGCGCTTTGCATGACCTCCGCAACTTACAGGCAGCCAACTTGGGCAACATGGATCGCATGCGCAGGGTCATGATGCTCACTTTTGGCCGCATTGGATGGCGGCGTCACGAGCTCCTAGCCACTTTTCGCCAGCCTGGGCAGCCTCATAATTCGGCACAGCTGGAGGTCGATCTTCGGCCCCAAGACGGGCAGGCACCAGTCGCCCGGGACTGGCTTGATTCGTGGGACAAGCACAAGCTTTTGGTATTCGCAAGAAGCCAGGCTGGTCGCAGCCTGCGTTCTTCGCCCCGGCCACAAGCGGTGCTGAAACGGCTCGATCCCCAAAAGGCGGTGCCCCCAGTCAGCATCTGGGGCAAGCCTTTTGCCGCCAAGGTAGCCCGCTCGAAAGAAAAAAAAGTGGTGGCGGCAGGTTGAAAACCGCATCTTGCCGCCTTTGCCTCGCAGCGAGTGGGATCTTCTGACACAACTGGCGACGGGCCAAGCCGGCCCCCGGTGGGACGTGCCACCCCGGCGAGCTCCGGCGGCTGTTACACCATTGGCCGGTGCCCCGGCTGCCAAGAGTAGCGGCATTGAGACATGGGAGTGGGAGAAGTACCTGACGGGCCCCATTCGCGTGATCGAGCGGCCGCAGTCTCGTCGCTTTCGGCTTCCGCCACGGCCAGGCACACTGCAACAGACGCAACCCGAGGCGCGTTTTGACGGCCCCGCAATTGGTTTTCACAAATACACGCCACGATTTTGGAGGCGGCTTTACGAAGATATATGGCAGCTGTCGTCGGTGATGGAGAAGAAGACGGGCAGGCCAGCAAATGCCTGGCACGTCACTTGGGGCGGGGCTCCATTAAGGCCAGTGCCGCCATCGGCGTCGAACTTGGAGTTCTTTGAGGGCGTGGATAGCAAAGGCGCTCTACTTAAACGGCCAGGAGAGGGATCGCATAAAGCAACATGAAAGATAGTACCGCAGCTACATTCTTTCCCAGACCCAGTGCACCCTCGTCGTATCAAAGCGGCCGCATCTACTTGCCCCCCGCAAGCTTGACCAGGCCCTCGCCGCTCAACACGCATCCCGACCCATTCGTTCATCATTGTGGCGCCGATGCTCTCGTAAAATTTGATGCTCGGTTCGTTCCACTTGAGCACGCTCCACTCCAGTCGGCCACCCTGCATTTTCAACGACTTCCTTTGCCAGTGCCTCCAGCAGCTTCCGCCCGTAGCCCTTCTTTCTCTGCGACGGACTCACAAAGAGGTCCTCGAGATAGATGCCGGGCCGCGCACGCCACGTGCTGTAGTTATAAAAGTACAATGCAATGCCAGCGGGGATGCCTTCTGGCGTGAGCAGGATCAAGCACCGCGCAGGCCGGTCCGTGGATGTTAGCTCGGCAGGTGCCACGACATCATTGTGTGGCTGCGGCGTCGACGGTGCGAATGCAAGGGTTGCTAGAAGCTTCTCCTCTGTGGCCTCGACGCTGTCAATGGCATGCTCATAATCGCAAGCTCCCGGACCAGCCGGAGAATAGCCGGGACGTCTGCGGTCGTTAGTAATCATCGCATCCGGAGGGACGTTGACAGCACTTGAAATGTCTCAAAAAAAGGATACTCACCCTCACGACACGCAAAGCGGATGATAGGCTCTTCGTTCGCCATTGTGCTGAAATATGCCGTGGCGCAGCAGCAATTGTTATCGAGGTGGTCCGCGGTCACAGCAGCACGATTGACTATGTGCGGCGGGTTCTTGGGTTTGAAGTTCAGGTAGAAGTATATATACAAAAAGACCCATGGGATATTCATCCTCTGGTTTTTCAGTAGTTTATGCGGTGCACCCCTTTATACGTCGTACCGTGTTAGGCGCACCGTACGCCATGGTGGACGCAGCAATACGCCCTTCTCTTCGACAGAGCTTGCCCGAAAAGGCAGGTACCGTTATCCCGCTTCTTTTCACCGCCTGAACTACAGTAAAGGTCCAGGTTATTCCGTGTTTGGATTACGGAGCAGATGTAAACTCCGTAATACTGACTACAATACTTGTACGAAGTACGGAGTACATCTAAAACACTACACAGTGTGTGCCCACAACGATGCAATGCTCAGTGGCTAGGCCTACAGAACCATGGCCAAAGCCATTGTGGTTGGCTATGCTGCGCCAAGCTGCACACAAAGGGCCATTCACAAATCCCAAGCATTCTTTTTCGCAGCAGCTGCAAAGTAAGACACAGGCTGCATCATTTTTGCTTGCTCTGGTTTTCTTCTTTTCATAGCCACGCATACTTCACGAGCTGCCTCTAATTGTACCCGCAGCAAACTCTACCAAAACAGCCGCCTCTTCCCGTCGTCGGATTTGTGCTTGCTTCTGACAGTTTGTCTCCGCGTACCCGGCAGCACTCGTTGGACACCTGGACGACGGAGCGCCGGACGCACGGCGTCTTTCGCAGCCGACAAAACAATGGATGCCGGGGCCTTCCAGGAGACGGAACCGAGTATGCCACATTCACGCCCGAACACAGCACTGACTCGCCGCCAGACCTGCGTATACTGCATTTCAACGATGTCTACCATTTGGATCCCTCGTCGGCAGAGCCCCGTTGGCGGAGCTGCACGGTTTCAGACAGCTGTAGAGGAAAGTACCGGACTGCCGAACGGTTCAAGGGCCAGTCAGACCTTATCATCTGTTCTCTGGCGATGCTTTCAATCCAAGCTTGGAGAGCTCGGTCACCAAGGGCAGCCACATGGTGCCGATTCTGAACCGCCTCGGAACGGCTTGTGCTTGTGTTGGAAACCATGACTTGACTTTTGGGGTCAAGCAGTTTGATACCTCACAGGTAAATGTTACGTTTCCGGGCTGGTTGCGAATATCTTTGACCCTTCGCCCTGGGAGAGGGTGGGTGCCCATCGGCCATATGCCAGACAAGAACCATGCGATGATCACGTCGTCCAATGGCATCAAGAATCGGGATCATCGGCCATATGCCAGCAAGACATGCGATGATCACGTCGTCCAATGGCAAGTCAAGAAATCGGGATCATCGGGGGCCTAACAGGCCCCGAGCGGGCAGTGGTTGGATACAGTCAAAATTGCGCTGCCCCCGAACATCCTGTATAAGTCGGCTACCGAGGTGGCCCAGCAGTATTCATCCCAGAGCTGCGGAAGGCGGGAGACAGAGATGAATTATTATGTTTCTCATCCCCCAAACGCCAGGGAGCCGCCAACGACGTCAAACTGGCAGAAAATTTTGGGAGGCGAGGCGGATCTGATTCCTTGGCGGCCACGATCATTACTACTTCTTGCACAATTTCCGTCCCCAATGGAACGCACGTGCTTCGGTCTGGCAGCGATTTCAAGCAATTTAAGCTATCTGGAAGCCTGGCGGCGACCCAGGGCTAGCCGGAGGTACCCTCGAAGGGCGCGTTGGGATTTTGCCAATTCCACGGCCGACTGACATTACCTCGTCGATTGCCCAAAGACAAGCCAACCATGACCTCGTCGAGGAGCTTACAGCCAAGCTCAAGCAAAGCCTGGAAAAAGGGCAGTTGGGTGGACAGCGGCACCGCTGGATGCCCGGTTCACCACCGTCCGGCTCAAAGAAAGCAACCTCGGTAATTTGTGTGCGACATCATGCGCCTTCACTACCAAGCGGACTGTGTTGTCATGGCCTCGGGACAATCCGCGGTGACCAGGTCTACCCGCCCGGCCCTGTACGCATCAAGGATATCAACCGATTGTTTCCCTTTGAGGATCCCGTTGTGGTGCTCCGAGTTACGGGCCAGGCTATCCTGGACGCACTGGAAAAACGGTGTTTCTCTGTATCCCGGCATTGGAAGGTGAGTTATCGGCGTGGGCGTGGGCTGGCCAGTGTGACATTGTGGTGTGAAGCGCCAGGCTGACAAGCGCCATAGGACGTTTCCCACAAGTTTCCAACATAAAGTACGAGTTTGACCCATCCAGACCAGCCGGCTCTCGCATCATGGCGTGGGAGATTGGCGGACACCTGCCAGACCTGCAAAAAGACATATGTGCTGTGCAGCGGGGATACATGGCACGTGGTAAAGGTAAGCTTTCAGTGTATTACCTGGCAGCCAAAAAAAAGAAAGAAAGAAAAAACCCCCAGTATGACGTCCAGTATTTGTTTCTACAGTGCAAACAAGGCGTGTCCCTTTGTCGGACAGCTGCTGACGAGAACAGACGGATACACAAGCCTTCTTGGCCAAGTCGGAAGGAGGCGCCGCAGAGGAGATTGTCGACGAAGAAAGCGGGATTCTCATCTCCATGATGCTACGGCAGTACTTTATGGCTCTCAAGGTGCTCGATCAGTGGATACATTGGAGTCCGTCCATGGAGCGCCACTGGGGCCGCGTCGTTTCCGACGTTGAGAGCCATTCACCCGCACTTACGGCCTTGCTCGCCAACCACAACACTGGCGTCATCACCAGTAGTACTCCAGTCAAGCAGCTTTACCAGGCGACTCGAAGAAGCGAAAGCGGCCTGCGTCGTCTGGCGACGGCAGGAGCGGCTGGGAGGACTGGACAGGCGCCCGTCTTCGCCAGAGGCGTTGCAGCATCGTGCCGTTCAACGAGCGCGTTATTGACGATGCACCGCCAGCCCAGGACACCGAAGAGTTACGCGGTATCGACCACCAGATGCAGATTATGCGGCGTGTGGTCCACAAGTGGCGGCGTCTGGCCGGTGTTCCGAGTGGCCTCGGCGACACTCTCACGGTGGCAGAAGTCGAGGTTGAGTGGACAAAGGCCATTGCGCCCCGGGTTGAGGGCCGCATTCGTATGGTGGGCGAGGGAAGCAATGATCGAAAAGAGGGTTAAGGTCGAGGGGACAAAGGGTCCATGTCCCTCTTTATTTTGTATTTCTACACTGTCGGGTGTATACGACAGGGGTATGTCATGAGAGGGAAATAGACGAGAAATAAATAGACGGATAATAAAAAAGGAAAACAAAAAATTGAGATGTCGATAAATAAGATAGTGCGTATATATTTTATGGTATTGAGTTGTGGTTTATTTTATTTCATTTTGTTCTGTTCTTGATCTGTTTTGATCTGTTTTATTTCATTTCATTCCATTTCATTATATATATATCCCCTCTCTCTCCTTTTTTTTTTTAGTTTCTTAAAATATTTTCGACTCCCCTGGATATCGCGTCGTAAAACGAGTCGAGGCAGGGCCCTGAAGTGTTTTCCAGAGATGAAGCGAAGCCGCCATGAGCCACTAATAATACGGGGTATCCTACAACTCTGTAATTTGGCCGCTTCGATTGGCACGTTCTGGTAGAAGAACCCTGTTTCTGTCAAATAGCGCAAAAATCAAGGTGGAACCACGTTCGATTTTCTTACTTATTTATTCTAGTATTTAATCTTCTGACAGTTTCTTGTGCCCCACAAATCGCACAGGTCGATGAGTTAACTCATCGGTGATTCGGCCCTAGGGGACGCTTTAGCGGCCTGCTAACCCGCCATAGCAAGTAAGATACATGTCATAATACAGGCGGAGGCACAAAACAAACCCCGTAGCAAGTCCACTCTTGCAACTACCCGGCATGCTCGCGATGGCCCACCGCACGGCACTCGGCCTCCCATTTCCTTCCCTCGTTCTCGCATTTGCGTTCACGCCTGGTTTGCCTTTCTCACCCCATCGCCGCGTCTGTCTTCGTCTCCAACCTGGCCGCCCAGGCCCCCCAGGATATCGACATTCCGTGCCTCGTGCTCGTCTTCCCTAACTCGGTCTCTGTGCCTTTGCGGCGCGTGTCTAGTCCCGCTGCTTCAACTTACGACGCCCTAACATCGCAGTGCCGAACCCTCCTTGGCATGCCTCTTCGCCACACTGCCGACCGACCAATACGTTTGTCCAGAAAGCGCGTCACAGACACGGCCATAGCTCCTGTCCACAAAAGCCCTGCGTTTTCCGAAGCATGGCCGGAAGCTCCAAAGCCACCAAGCCCTATGGCGGCCTGCGGCCAAGCTTCTCTATAGATGCGGCTTCGTCGGCTTCCCGGGATGGGCTAGCACCGCCGCGTGCCAGCAGCCCACAGCCTTCGCCTCGCACACGTCCGGCTTTGCGATTTTGGTGACGGTGTCGGGGGCTTCGATGTTACCGAAGATTTGAGCCTTCCAGAGGCCGGGCCCAGCGATGTCCCGAACGAGACTGCAGCCCTGTTGAGAACGGCCCTTGGGACCGCCAGTTCTCCCACTCTGGCCCTGCAACGCAACGGCACATTTTCGCCCCGTCCCACCAGTCCGACGTCGAGCGAGGACAGCTCCGACACGGGCGTTGACGCAGGGGACGGCTCAAGCGAGCCGATGCCATCATAGACGGCCTCATCTCGACAATCACCGGCAGCCGCAACAGTGGAACTTGGCGCCGTAGCTTGGCTAAGAAGGTCCGCAGCAAGAAAATGAGCACGTCCAGCATACTGGCTGAACGCCACGGCTTGACCGATACTGGGTCTATGTAGGTGCCCTGTCCTTGTGATTTGGTGTCTCGGGACACCGTTGCCCAGGGTAGTGCTCTGACTGACCCCATCTCGTTTATTTTCTAGGTACCTCGCATACTACATACCGTCCTTTTCGTGGATGAGCCAGTACAAGCTCTCATATGTCAAGGGTGATCTCATCGCTGCACTGACAGTAGCCGGAATCTACCTTCCTATGGCGCTTTCTCTCGCCAGCAACCTGTCCCACGTGCCAGCCTCAGTGGCCTTTATGCCTTCGTTTTCAACCCTTTGATTTACGCGTTGCTGGGTAGCTGCCCACAAATGGTCGTCGGGCCCCGAGGCGGCCGGCTCTCTGCTAGTTGGCACGGTTGTTCGAGCCACTGTTGATTCGGGTCGTGGCGATGAGGACGACGATGTGTTGCATGCCCAGATCTGTGGTGTTGTGACGGGCATTGCTTGGTGCAACCGTGCTGCTCGCCGGTGTTGCACGTCTCGGGTTTCTCGACAGTGTTCTTTCGCGCCCCTTCTTACGGGCTTCATTTCTGCCATTGGCCTTTTGTGATCTTTGTTGACCAGCTCGTTCCAGAGCTAGGACTAGCAAAGTTGGCATCTGAAACCGCCGCTGTCGACCACGGAAGCACTGTCGACAAGCTTCGCTTTGTCTTTAGCAACCTCGACAAGGTGCACAAACTTACGGCCATTGTGGCACTTGTGAGCTTCTCAGTCATCATGGTATTCAGGTATGCGGCCTTCTCTCGGCACACTCGCCTCGCACCTAGTGCCCTGTGCCATCTTCAATCTGTTTCTGACCTTTGTTGTAGAGAGATCAAACGCCGTATGCAACCACGCTACCCGAGGTCGCGTACATCCCCGACCGCCTCTTCGTTGTCATGCTCTCTGCGTACCTTGCATGGCGTCTCGAGTGGGACCACCAGGGTGTTGAGATTCTAGGCGCAGTCAAAGCCGCCTCGGGCCACACGTTCACCTTTCGCTGGCCCTTCCAGGCTTCGCATATGAACCATATACGAGAATCGATGAGTACGTCTTTTCTCATAGCACTTCTTGGGTTTTTTCGAATCATCAGTCGCTGCAAAGAGTCTCGGTGGCCAAGAAACCTTCCCTGGTATCCAACTTAGCCCCAACCGGGAACTTGTTGCTCTGGGTGTGGCCAACTTTGTGGGCGGCTGCTTCATGTCCTTACCAGCCTTTGGTGGGTACGGCCGAAGCAAGGTCAACAAGCAGACGGGCGGTAGGACCCCGATGAGCTCCATCTTTCTCAGCCTCATCACCCTTGTTTCCATACTATTTCTTTTGCCGTACTTTTACTACCTCCCTGTAAGTTAAGTTGTCAATGTGCTTCCCAGTCTGTTGCTCGGCGTTGTATCCGATTTTCTGACAGCCTCCAGAAACCCGTCCTCTGTTCAATGATCAGTGTGGTTGCCTGGTCTCTCATTGAGGAGGCCCCCGCAGACATTTCGTTTTTCCTGCGCATCCACGCGTGGCCTGAGATCAGCCTCATGTTCATTATCGTGCTTGCCACGATTTTCTACTCCCTCAATCTTGGCATCGCCATTGGCATCGGTTTGTCTCTCTTGCAGGTAATCCGCCACGCGACACGCCCTCGCATTCAGATTCTTGGTCGTATCCCGGGTACGCAGCGATTCGAGAACGCTGAAGACCAACCCAGAACGACTCGAGTTTATCGAAGGCTGCCTCATTGTAAAGATCCCCGAGCCCCTCACGTTTGCCAACACTGGTGAGCTGAAGACACGCCTTCGGCGGCTAGAACTCTACGGGACCAACAAAGCCCACCCAGCTCTTCCCCGGCTTCGTAGGGAGGAGCACAACCGCAATATCATATTTGACATTCATGGTGTCACGAGTATGGATGGCTCAGGGACACAGGTGCTCGAAGAGATAGTGCACAGCTATCGTGAAAGAGGCGTTCGCGTTTTCTTCAGCCGTGGCCCTGATAAAACGCACGAGGTCTGGCAGATGATGGAGCTTTCGGGTATTGTTGATCTTATCGGAGGTGATGCACATTATGTGGATGACGTGGAGGAGGCACTTAAACTGACCGAGGTCGAGGAAGGCAGCGAGCTCGGTGTCCGCGAAGCCCGGCCATTGCATTGATCGTTACGCCTGTGAAAGCCTGGCCGTCATGCACTGATGCTGGTTATTTCTCAAGGTTGAGATGATAACTCTGTAGTTTTATTTTTAGAATCATATGCACAAGGCAGCGGTATTGGCTCGCTTTGTTTATTTTTGTGAGCTTCAAGCACAAGTAGCTACCCGTATATCAGCACACCAGACCGAAGAGCCTGCACTAGGCAGGAAAGAAAATGGTGATGCCATCAACTTAAGCAAGTGACGTCAGGTTTGCTCGCTCCAAAAACCCGCCGCTAATTAGCGACAAAACATTGTTGCTGAGCATATACTGCACACCCTGGCCGGGCTGGCCGAACCACGGGGCAATCGGGCCAGCCATGACCTCAAACGCCTCGGTGACGCGGTAGAGGTGGTAATTGTAGGGGTACCTGTCTCCCAGAACATGTCAGTTTTGTGCCCGTCGCACACCGGACGCTCCGAGGGCTTTCCGACTGGGCCACTTACACTGGATTTCCAGCAGGTGTATCCAAGCTGCTTGGCGGCAACGCTCGCTGCATAAATGGAGCTGCTGCTGGGCTAGCATAGGAGCCGTACTCTGAGCCAAAACGGTCGACCAAAAGACCAACTGGCAGTGTCATTGCCGCTGCGATCGGCTGCCCGGCAGTGGTCGAGCTGGAAGCCGTCGTACGGCGGGTATTTCCAAGTGCCTGCTGATGGGTCGTAGTAGGTAGCAAGGAATTGGCCGGGACAGAGGCCGCCAAAACGGTCGTATATCTCGACGATGCCATCAGCGGGCGGGTGGCTCGGGAGGACCACAGGTCCGAGACGGGGATCTCCACAGACGTAGGTTGAGTTGAGGGTCCCGTTGCTGGCCGTCCCGCACAGTAGAGGGGAAGTTTGGCTGGCAGCCACTCCGTGCTAGTGTCGAGGCGGCCAGGATGAGCCAAGCAGTGAGAAAGGCATGGAAGGCTCTACGGCGTGCCATCTTTGCGGTGCTTGTGTGTGGTCTGCTTCCGGTGCAATGAGGGGGTTCCGGGTTGTCACTTTTGACGTCCAATGTCGGTGATCCTCATCTGGCCAGGACTGTACGGAGAGATACCGCGCAGAATTGGTCCTTTTATACATACAAGGAGAAGAACAAAGGTAGTACGGTATACATGGGCCGAACGAGGGCTACGGGGGGGCTGTCAAACCTGGGAGGGCACAGTGTCACAAAAGATCCGCCTGTTTGACTCAGTGATCGGTCGGTAGAACGTCACTTTATCAGCATGTCTCGGACCTATCTATATACGAGTCCGTACATTGTTGGTGTATGGCAGGACTCGGCTATCCGGTTGCATGCTCCTGTAATCCAGTCCGTGACTCTCTGCTATATCGGATTGCCTCTGGTGATGCTCTGTCGGACTTGCCGTTTGGTCAGAAGGGCGTGTCGGCGACGTTGGCAGCTGTAAGAATCAGAAGATGGCTGTTTACGTGCTTAGTGACAAGCCATTTTGCAAGTTTTCTCTGTGTCTATGTGACGATATGATGCTCTCGGGCATTGGCTCGGTGGAATGCAGCGATGCACGGGTGTTGTGCCCCAATAGTGGTATTTTATGGTTGACAGGTTCGATTCTGTATCGCGTTACCTTCTGTTTGGGGTGCCATGGAGTGCATCTGTTCTTTTGGGTGTGTGGCCAAGTAACTTTGGTCAGTATGGTATAGCCCTCTTTTAACTATTGTTTTTATTTTGTTGCCTTGTGTAATTTATTATTTTCCTTTTCGAGGAAAAGGGAGCTTGACCTTATTTTCTCACGAAAATAAACCTGAAATACTAAACCCTTTTTTTTCGATACTCTCCTGTGAAATCAAAGATGCATCAGGCACACTACTATTTCCAAAGCCACCTCCGTGCACCAGGTATTACAGCCCTCTACGTTCTATTTTATTCACAAACAGCCAGTTAAGTAAACAAATAAAGAAAATAAAGTAGACATATGACACAGGCCAGTCACGGCTGCCGCACTCGCACGGCGTCGTGCGGTTGCATTCAAAGTTCTCACATCTCGTCATTATATTCACAAACGCAACGCATTATATTGGATCTGATTAGCATCTAATAGTCCGCTTCACATCAGCCTTTTCACCCCCTGCGTGAACCGTGGACATCAAATATATCTGTATCTCTTCAAACCGAGCCCACCCACGATATCCCGGCCGCTTCTTTCGAAAAAAAGAGCAATACTTTGTAAAAAAAACCGCCGCATGCCACTAGGGCCTATGAGAGCCAGTGTGCTGCAGCCACCTAGGCAGTTCAATACACAAAACAACGCAGAAATAAAGCAGGCCAAAGAGAATCTCAACGAAGACTGAAGAGTCAAAAGTCTAGACAGCAGCAGGGAAGAGACAAGCGCCTCTTATCAGACGATGGTAGGCCGTGTACACGGGCTTAAGCTAGTCTTTCTTGACGAGGCTCGCGTGCAGCGACCTCAAATTCTGAGAGATTGTTAGTTGTCCTCTTGACGTGTGGTGGGTAGACCCTCAAGCCACCCCTGCACCTCCGAGGCATCGCGGTACGTACTCGCCGTAATCGACTGCCCCATGCTCGTCACACGAATAGAAGAAGCCCTGGTACTCCCGAGACTCCTCGGGTTCCATCACTTGGTGTGTATCAGACGTAAAATCAACTGAGTATTTTGTCAGCAGCCTCCCACGCATCACAGGGTTGATAGAGTGCATAAATAGACACATACTGTTGTTTCCTACCGGACTGGGCGATCCGTCCTCGACCTTGACCTTTTGGACATTCATGGAGTCCTGAATGCCGACCGGATCATGGCCACCCGTGTTGTGGACATCGGGCTCGGGCTTGACATCTGCCACCGCTTCGGCATTTCCAGAGTCCCCGTCAGCCCCATCATCCGCCTGAAGAGGCTCTTCAGCCACCTCGAGCTTTCTCTTTTTAGGCCGGCCCCTCGTTTTTGGCACCTGCTGGTTTGTGAGCCGTGCTTGGCTTTGAAGCGCCCGGATCCTCTGGCGTGGCAATGCTGTTGCTGATCTTGTCGAAGCCATCCTTGCAGATGCTGTCAACAAAGGCACCGAGTTTTTTTCTGCAGAGGACGAAAGCATACGCGGGCCGAGTTGCTACTCGCGTAGCCAGCCAAAGCCGTGAACTTGGACCAGTCAACCTAAGAGCAAAGTGACAAAATAGTTAGAGAATTTGATTAGGCAAAGTAATAAGAGCATGAGATGATCGCAACCGGCAGCACGCCTTGCCAGCCTTGTCCACAGAGAATGATTTCCAGTTTGTGCTCACCGCCTGGTCCCCCTTGAGGCTAGAAAACGCCGCAGCCACCAACAAGAGCTCGCGCTCGTTGAGGCCAGCCTTCCCAATAGGCGCGGTCGACGACTTAGAAGTCATTTGGAAGTGATGGCTGCGAAACGTCCTGCGTAATGCTGATGTATGAGGGCTCGTAGCCAGACGTGTGGCGGGGACTGGTCTTGGTGGTCACTGTTTAGTGATGGTGAGTATGTGTGCGAGGCAGGTTGGAGAAAGCGATACCAAGCAGCAAGGGTCATAGAAAGAAAGTAGACACGTTTTTGTTTGTAAGAAGTTGATCTATATCACGTACCGTTTGAAAAGTGCAGCGAAACGACTACACACCTTTTCAAAGAAGGCGAATAGTCGAGGAGATTGCTGTACAGACTTGTACTTTGAAAATAAGAAGAAAGGGACTAGAAGTGTGAAGTGTTGTGTAGATGAGGAACTGTGAACGTATGTGGCGAAGTGCGTGGTGAACTGTTGAAAGGCGTGGAAAGAAAAAGAAAAAAAAACGAGTTGAGAAGGTCTAAGAACAGAAGTTGTCAGATCCAAAAGCTTGATTTTATTTGGGTTTACGTTTATGGATTTTATGATAATCTGTAGGGCGTTGGTAGCGAGGCCGTAGGAGGGCGAGGACGAGAATAAAAGACGAGAGAGTTTGCCTTCTTGTCTCCCTTTCTCTTTCATCTCACTCTTCTCATACACCCTTTTCTCTTTTTCTTCCAACGAAAGATTTAACTGCGAGCTCACCTGGGCTTGATTTTGATCTTAATTTTGATCTGAAATTATCAATAGATCGCGTCGAAGGGCTTTGTTTAGACCACAAACTATCGACATCCCCTCTGTAAGCAGTTACACGACACGATAGACTTCGAGGCTCCTCAATTATGACTCTGGACCGTAAAATGCCCTGTGCAGCTTATCCCAGAGGCCAGCCTTGAAGAATTTAGACCTGGATCTCTTCCTCCTTGGTATCATTTGCCTTGCTGCTCTCAATACCGGAACCCCCTCCCTTGACACGCTTGCTGGCTGGCCCCCCATCTTCGATTTTGCGCTTTGCGGAAGCCGTGTTGGTGATGGAATGTTTGCCCTTCTTGACTGGTTTAATTTCTGGCGTTTCATTGGTACCGCACACCGAGCCGTCACCAGCATGCTCGCCTTTCTCGCTGCTCTCGCCGCTCTCGTTGTTCTTGCTGTTCTTGCTGTTCTTGCTGTCGTTACCGAAAACAAGCGCCCGCGCGCACTTCTTCACCTCGCCAAAACGTTTGCGGGCGTTCGTGGCATTGGAGTAGCCGGCAAGGACGGTAAATTTGTCAATGTCAACCTGTGAAAAAGGAGTTAAAAGGAGTTAGAGGAGAGCCAGAGAGATTCAAGAAGACTGGAATGGGGTAGGCAGTACATTATCGCCAGCAGGGTACGAGAGCCATGCCGCGGCCATGTTTCGCATGTCTTGTCCGAGATTCCAGCTTCGGACAGAGCCTTAATGTTTGGAACGAGTGTCATCTTGACAAAAAAGGTATTGCCTGGGCTGGGCTGCTCGGAGTTGATGTTCTTGTCACAGTTGTGTTCGAGGGCTTGATTTAGAGCAAGTGTTAGGTTGCCTGAGGCGGACGAAACGATGAAAAATGGCCAAGTAATGAAGGCGAAATTTCGGTGTCCGACAAAATGCTATTATTAAAAGACCAAAGGGTCAGGCCAAATTTTGTGTAATGGCATGTGCGGTCAAGGTGCCGTGCGAAGGCCATGGGTAGTTTGTGTCTGGTCTGCATCTCACTTACTCTTTGATACTCACCCTTCACTCACTTTTGCATCAGACCTGGCGCCGTAGTTGGCAGGAATCTGTGCGCATTACGATACACATTCACGTCTACTTCATATTTTCTTCAACCACTGCAATTCTGTTTTTCGATCGAATCTGCATTTCGTGCTATGCCTTTCTTTCTACCCGTACTCTGTCTGATAAGCGCATCGCTCATAAATATCTGACGTGGCGCTTTCCCAGCTCTAATAATGAACGAGCCGCCATTCCGCCAATATCATCTCTTTCTCTGGTAGCATCCCTAGACACTGCCATAGTTATCCTCCTCGGTGGGGAAGCTCCGGCTCGGTCTTTATGCGTTTGACGCCGTTGCCTGGGGTTGATGGTTCAAGGGCCGTTGTGCTGGCTCTCTTCCGAGATGCTTTTGCCTTGGGCACAGCAGGGGACGATGTGCAGCGGCGTTCCGCACCATCCGAAGAGTCCTGGAACGAGCTCTGGAACGCCTTGACCTTTTTCTTGACATTGGAGAAGACTGCTGCTTGCTGTGTGAGCGTTCTTCAAGTGAAGGATCTTGGCTAGCTTTTTCGTAATCAACCTGCGGATTATTCGTCAGACACCAGGACACCGAGGCAAGACAAAATGTGGCGAGCGACGAGACGATACGAAGCAACGTAACGTACCTGGGGATCTGCCCCTTTGATGCATAGCCAAGAAGCCATGAGAATCTCTTGGTCCCGGCGTGGAGAGCTTTGGTTTTGGTAACCTTGTCGCCATTGGTGCCGGCATCAACGCGTGCGCCGCCCCCTCACCCGTTAATAACCAGTCATTGTTGTCGTAAGAGTCAAATCTGGCCTGTTATTTGTGTCTGTATCGTCGTGGGATAATGGGGGAGAGAATGTAGAGAGGGAAGAAGATTCGGGATGAGAATGAAAAGAAACAAAGCGTATAAAATGGTTCACCGAGGGACACTGAGGGCGACACCGAGGGTGACGAGAGTCAAAACCGAGAGACTGATAGGTAGGAGTGAGATGAAAGAGATGGTTACGGACAGGGTAAAACTTGAAGCACAAGAGAAATTTGTTGGGATGTGTTTGGGGACTGCAGCTGGATATATAATCGTTGGGAGTGAGATGCTGAGGCGAAGGACGTAGTCTAGGGAAGAGAAGCTTGTGAAGATGGATGAGACGGCGGTATGTGAGAAGTCAGGGCGACCAAAGAGGCAACCCGAGAACAAACACAAACCCGCAGCTGCGCCGGAGTGAATTCACGCACCTCTACTATCTACTGTTCGCTCTCGCACATCTATCGGTCGCCGTCCCTTAACTCAGGGACCAGACAGCGTTAAGTTCCTACGGGCACGTCCTGCGCGTTTTGGGCCACTGAACCGCCGCCCGATTGACAATATTCCAGATAGCTACGGATGGTATTCTCTATGAGCGTGCTGCAGTAATCAACAGTGTCCGTGGCTTGGCTACGTGTAGCGGCGCTATTTCGATTGCGAGCGTATGACACGCACATCAGGTAAACGCAGGACAGCAGAGTGGGACAAAGAACCACACGTGACTAAGCATATGACTAACCACGTGCCAGGAACCAGTGCTACGCCGACTGCTGAACACGAAAATTTGTGTGCAAGGAGAAAGCTCCGCGCTAATGGCAGATGTGTGTGGTGGACGCCTGGAACGAAAAAATCGAAGAACCTCTCCCCGAAGCTCCCTCCTCCCTCTTCGACCTCCAAACACAACCTTGTTTTCCCACCCGTTTCACGCCACATAAACATCAACACCTTTGCCATCTTCACAGCAACCTCGCTATCGCCTCAAACACAATCAGATTATCTCTTGGTATTCTTTATTCAGCCAGCCTTGCATCAGCAGCGTCACAGGCATCATCGTTTGTCTCTTTTTTTCGCCACCCACCCATCCTCCCTGCCTGCATCACCACGTCTTACATTCCATGCTTTTGAGTGATCGCGTGTCAGACAACAGCCTGCCTGCATCTTCCACGAACACTGCAACACCGTTCGAGCTTCTCCCCGGAAGCAAATTGCAACCCAAACGACCGCAGCCGACAACGACCAGCACGCACCTGAAGGTCCGCGACGACAGACTTGGACCCAGCCAGAGAGCCCTGCTAATATTCGACGCCAAACATACGCCTCCAAAATGTCTTCCAACACACCTGCGAGCTTTGCATCAGCAGCAGCTGGACAGTCGCGAGGAGCGCGGCCCGGCGACGGCGACTGGTGCGTTTCCAAAGCTACACGTGCACTCTAAGCTGAAGCGTGCGAGGATTGGAACCTTCTCTCACACTCTCTGTCCTCGCGTCCTTTGTCATACCGCGATGCTAACTTCTGACTAGGGCTCGCCGAGATGGGCGCTCTGCCAACGGCCTCTTACATTCCGCCGCCGTCGCCGTAGTCATCAACCAGCAGTCCCAGAAGCACCCGATGTTCACGCTGCGCTGCCGTCCGTCTTGGGTCGCCAGCGACCCGACCAAACCTCCTCTCTTCGACGGCTCTTTGCGCTATTCGCGGGAGCAGCTCCTTGATATTTATAAAGGAAACGCCTTCGACCGCAATTGACGTTAGTAACTTGTTTGTCGGCGGCTGGAGCACTACCAGGTCAATGGTGCAACGAGGGGCTGGGGAAAGAGCTCGGAGGGCACGATCCCTCAGGACCCCACGGTCTGCTGGGACTTCCAATGGCAGCGTTGCACCGATAGGCCTTCAGGAGATAGACCGAAGAGGAGAAGGAGGTGTTTGCCGACACGTCAACTCAACTCTCAAGCCCAACAGCCGAAAGATGGCGGCCAGATTGGCGGGCGCCGGGCGGCATCGGCAGCAGCAATGCCGCGGGCGCCGTGAATGGCGCCGTAAAACATCGATCTCGCAAGGTGCCGGCTACGGCAACAGTAACAATAACACGCCTTCTTCGATCTCCTCGTCTCGCCCGCGACACGCCGACGGGAAACGTCCGACACCAATCCATTTCCCACCGGAAGGCTTGGCCTCACCCCTTTCAAGCCGAACTCCGCGGGAGGAGTCGTCTTGGTTCGGCAGTCGGAAGCTTGCTGACGCCAAAGATGCGCAGCAGCAGGCGCAGCAGACAGATGAACCGGAGGAGGAGCAGACAGGCGCCACACCCGGACGGCCGCCCAACACTGCCACACTCGGCCGCAGCAACACGGCTGGAAGCGTCCTTGGTGGCTCATCGTCGCTCTGGGGCACTTCTGGCTCGGCCCCTGCCCTGCTGCCGGCGCATTTGGAAGTTTTGCCCTGCCTTCTGCTACGGGAGACAAGCGGTTTGGGAGCGTGCGAGTGAAAGTCGACTTGCGCATACTACTGCCCAAGAACGATGGTGCTGACGTGATTGCTCCCGGAACGAAGCCAGTTGGCACTCGGCTGCCGTCGCCTCGCCTGTTGGCCCTGCCACTGGTGGCGTAGCCGGTTCCAAAGATTCTTGGCGCGCCCGTCCGCGAACGGATTAACGGACCCTTCGGAGAAGATGGTGGACAAGCCGGTGAGGCGGCGCCTCGCAACCTGACTTCGTTTGATACCCCGTCAAGGCCACCAAGAAGCGATTTTGGGCTTTCTGGCTTGAACATTGGCTCATCCCTTGACGAAGACCCTACCGGGAGCCCCGAGACAAACCCATTCCGCAGCCCGCCGGCTGAGCGAAGCGGTGGTGGTAACGGCGAGGGTGACCATGTCCCCATGCGCCTGCTCCGAATGCGGAGCCATTGGTGGCGGTGCTGGCTTGGACCATGTGTCTGTCTTTGGCTCCGTTCGTGGAGGTTTACCCCACCACGAATTTTGATGGAAGCGATCGAAGTCAGACGTCCAGTGTTGGGGCCAAGGGATTCTCAAGCTTCGGGAACATTGCGGGCTGGGGCAATCCTTTGACTTCAGGCACCCCGGATCGTGACCGCACAGTGTTCTCGGCAGCCTTTGGGAATTCATTGTTCAGTCCTGGGACGGGCGAACTGCAGTCTCCCGCGTTCGGTGGCGGCGTTCCTGGTAGCGGGCGTTTTTGCCGCACCCGGTGCCAGCGGCACGGGGTCTCTTCGGACTAGTGCCAGCAAGCTTGGTGCCCTGTTTCCAGCGAGCATGGCAGGCCCAGATGTCAGCCAACCAAGAGCAGCAAGAGGGTGGTGCTTTGAGTGACTCAGTTCCTGATCTACGCCAAATCAACCCCTTGGTGCCATCGGGCGAGAGGCTGTCGGCTCTCAGGTTCGTGATGCCGATCTTGGCAGCATTCGTCCTGGTCGTGGCCTGTTTGACGACCCGATGGATTCTGCTCGAGGTGGTCCTTCCAACATTTTTACGACGGAGCCAGGATCCCAGGCCAATATACTGGCCTCTGCATCGTCGCCGCTTCCGCAGCAGTTCGAGTCGGGCCCCCGCCCGAATGCAGACACCCCGTTAAATGCACCGCGTACCATGGTCATGCCTGACCGCATGCGCTGGGTCTACCTTGACCCCCAAGGTCAGACTCAAGGTCCTTTTACTGGCTTGGAGATGAACGATTGGTACAAGGCCAACTTCTTTACCGCCGATTTGCGCGTGAGGAAGGTTGAAGACACCGAGTTCGAGCCTCTTGACAGCTGATCCGTCGTATTGGCAACTCCCGCGAGCCTTTCCTTGTTCCCCAAATCGGGTGGCTCATGGGCAGCCCTCATTGAGCGGCCAACATTTGCTCACGGCGACCGCGGCACTGTTATCCCACCCCTGGTTTGGCGCTTTCCCTAGCTACGGCCGGACTTTGACTGCGGAGGAACAAAACAATCTCGAGCGCCGCAAGCAGGAGGAGCAATACGTGCTCGCTCGCCAACGTGAGATGCTTGCCGTTCCAACACCATGCACCTTTCAGTGCAGCACGCCCTGGGCGCGGTTGGCGTTCCTGGCGGTGCGCTACACCACCATTCCAGTGCTCATAGCCTCCAGAGCCAGCCTAGCTTTGGCAGCATCACATCTCCCCTGGCGATGGCCCTCCTCCGATCCCGAGCCATCTCGGTGCTGCGTCTGGGTTCTATGATCACTCGGGCATATCTTCCACAAGCCAGCCTCTCGCCACTGCTAGCACCGAGTTTCTCCGGGACGAGTTCAACTTGCAGGACCGCCAAATGCTGTCGAGCATTCTCCTAATCTCAGCGCCGCAGGAAGCTTCCACCCCAGCAAACCTCCTCCGGCATTGCTTCTGATATGGGCCCTCTTGGCCACCTACCGAGCATTGATCATCTGCAAAAAGGACCCCAGGGTTTTAGTGAACGTCTCAAGGAGTTTAAGCAATACCGAGAGCAGTTTGACGCTGGCGAAGCCGGAAATTTTCAGGCTGAGACTCGGTGATGCCGGCGCCTGCACTCGGCAAGCAGAAGGCTGCGGCGGCTGACATTGTTGACGAGGTTAGCTCTGAGCGCCAGGCCCAGGGAGGTGCTGCACTAGTATCAGCAGATGATATTGCCGAGCCGGTCGCCTCTCTGTCCCTGACCCAGCAGGTGCAAAAGACACAGGCAGAAGCCGCGGCTGCCAAGCGCCGCGGAGCCCAGGCTGACGAACCCGTCGAGGCGTTGCAGCCCGATCTCCCGATGCCCTTCCCGCCACCGCAGGGCGCCGCCTCTAGTACCCTCTAGCTGCGCCTACTGCACAGCGAACGCGCTCGACTCTGCCGGACCAATATGCTACAAGCCAGTCCCGGTCTGAGACCCCTGAAAGTGGTGCTGCCGGCGCTACCCAACCCCGCCACTGGCCCCTTGGGCACGCGATCCTGGCTCTGAAAGTCACAGAGGACCGAGCCTTAAGGAAATCCAGGAAGCAGAAGCGAAAAAGGCTGCCAAGGCAGAGGAAATCGCTACTGCTGCCCGTAAGATTGCTGCTGAGCAGGAGGCCGCCTCCAGCGCGAGCGTGAGAAGGCTGCTGCCGCCCTCGCCCCAGGCCTCCCGACTTCCTCTACCTGGGGTAACGGTACGCCGACTGCGCCTGGTGCTGCCATCGCAGCTGCGCCTGCTAGCCGTGGGCCAAGGCATCTAATGCAAAGTCGAATGCCGTTGTTGCAGCTACGGGCGGCGCTGCCCACAGCCTTGTCGATAAGAAGAAGACGCTGGCAGACATTCAGCGCGAGGAGGAAGCTCGCAAGCAGAAGACGAGAGAGCTGGCGTCACAGTCTCCCCTGGCTTCGTCTCCTTATGCAGGCAAGCGCTATGCTGATCTAGCAAGCAGAAGCCAGCCTCCTGCGGCACCGAGCCCGACTGCCACAAGTGCGTCTCCTGTTGCTGTGGCCGCCGGCTGGGCCACTGTCGGTGCTGGCGGTAAGGTCAAGACGCCACAGCTGTGCCTGCTGCTCGTAGTGTGAGCGCCGCAGTCCCGGCCGTGAAGCCGCCCGTCGCTCCGGTTGCCAGCCGCTCTGTGTCGAGACAATTGTCTGGGGTTTCTGGCAAGGTGGAGGGCGGCGTTGCCATGGACGAGTTCAACAAATGGCTTCCACCGTGAGGTGAGCCGTGGCATTTGCTGAACGACATGATGGTGAGTAAACCCGTTCTCCTTTTAATTAACTGTACTATGATCACATTCTGACCAGCGGCCGATCGTCTTTTAGTCAACATGTTTGTGGACACGCTTTTGCAGCTTCCCCCGGACCAGTCCATCATCTCCGAAGCTGTTTACGGAAGCTCCAAAACAATGGACGGCCGCCACTTTGCGGAAGAGTTTATTCGTCGCAAGAAGCTTGCCGAGCGGGGCATTGTTGAGAAGCAGGCGACCGAAGTCAAGACCGGTGGCGGTTGGAGCGAGGTGGCCAAGAAGGGTGGAAACAGCGTTGCCCAGAAGGAGGAGAGCATGCCCGCTGGTTTCAAGGTTGTTCCAGCCGCAAGAAGGGCAAGAAATAGATACTGCAGAACCGAGGCACCGCAACGGCGGCCTGCTGTTTTGCTGCATTGATTGCTCTTTGCAGTGGAGACTGTCTTGAGTATCGACCTTCGTTTTCTTCGAAATTGGGCTTTTTTGGGCCTGTTTTTAGCAGCTTGTATTTCTCCTGTTTTGCAAGAAGCCAGGCCTTGCCTTGGACGCTTGGACTTCGTTTTGTCAGATTTAGTATGAAGTCGACTCTACTCGGCGGCTGTTGTTGTTTTGCAAATTGACCTGTGTGCAAAATCTGCTTGGTATTTAATGTAATTAGAAAACTGTGTTATCACCCTTTGGAGTAAGAATGAAGAAAACTGGGGGGTTAAGAGTACTAAGGCCTGGAGAATGACTGTGCCATTAGCGAGGCTGCCTATTGCCGTTCTGAGTACGCCCTTAAGTTCACAGCCCAACCCTCTTATCACCGAAACAAGACCTCCAAAAATTTTTTTTGTATGACATCCACCTTCACGACGCCCAATAGCTACACAGCTGTATAATACAGCCAGACAACTCAGACGACAGAAAGGGCGTACCCAACGACAACGCCAACCGGACTGCAAAAAAGACATTCGACATTGTCCTGCAAGAAAACGAAACAGAAAAAAGAAGAAATAAAATAAATATGGAACTGGGAGACCTCCTGCGGCGCGGCGGTACGTGCAGGTGCTTATGCACAGCAAAGCCCGTGCTTTGCTCGAAGCTTTTGTCGACGACATATTAAAGGGCAGCCAGACGACGGCACATGCTGCACATGGAGACCAAGGAAACAGTGGCAGCACCGCACTGTGTGTTGGTCTGGCAGCTTTGGCTGCATTCTTGCAGGTCAATGTGACCGGACCCGTGCTGGATACTGCCCAGCAGTTTTGAAGAGTTGCTGGCTGGGCTTGAGCAGCGGCAGGCTCACAGCAACCCCTGCGACGGGCCTGCTAAAGAGTTTGGATGTCGACGGTGTCTCCGTCTACCCATACATCCCACAGATCGAGCTGTTTTGTTTGGCACGATGGTCGTTGCTGGCGGGCTTGGACGACAGCACCCTCGACGCGTGGTACCAAGGCAGTCCGGCCAAGGCTGATGCGGATCCTGCGGAGAGAAGCCTTCCTTTGGCTGAGCCTGCGCGTGCATGCATGGCACTTTAAGCTTCTGACGGAGCCAAATCCCGGCCCAGGCTCTGTTTTCAACAAAGATGACCCAGTGGAACGACTTGCCAACTCTGCAGGAACAAATCGAGCAGCACTTGGACGAGACGGAGCGGCAAATTCAACACGCCTGACGCAGGCTGGAGCCAGCAGGCTCGGGTGCAGTTCCTGGTCGAGAAGACAAACGTTTACGCTATGCTTGGCCTGGACGGCAGGCGGCAGGTGGCTCTGGACGCTGCGTCTGCCCTGGACCGCTTCGAGTATGTCATGTCGGGCGCTTTGGGCAAGCGGACGCGCTTCCAGGAAAAGAGCACCAGTCAATTGGTGATTCTCGCCAAAAGTGCTGCGCCCGAGACGGCAGAAGCACAGCCTGTTGGTCTCGAAGCCACCGGCAGCCACGAAACGGAGGAGACGGCGGAGAAGACGGCGGAAATGGCCGTGCCCCAGGCCCTGCCATTGAACAATGACACCCTGCTCGAGAGTATTGATTTTACGGATGCGAGAAAGCCAAAAACCGCCGGAGAAGGTGCAAGTCGCCTCACCGGGCCAAGGCTCCTCGTCCGTAGCCGATCCTGTTCCAGCGTCCGCTGCAAGGCATCTCGCCCGATGACCAGCCTCAGCTGGCGCCGCTAGATCAGATCATCCTTCTTTCCGTGGCCACCCTCAAAGACGCCTTCTCTCCTGCAGACGCCCTCACGCTGGAGGAGATTCTTCCCTACGCGACACGTGTTCTTGCCGACAAGTCGACAAACTGGCAAATCTACTCCCAAGCTCTCATTGTGCGGTCCCGTATTGAGCTACATCGCAGCCGCACGGTCGAGCGAGGCGTACTACAAATGCAGGCCATGGTTGACCAGGTGGTTGTTGACACGACTGCGCCCGAGGTTGCAGAGGGGGCGGGCACAGCAGAGGCCCGGTCTGGACAAGTGACGGAGCTGGCAGACGATGCAGATGATGCAGACAAAGAAAGCTCGGTCCCTACAATTGAGGTCACGGCACCGGCTTGCCAGGAAAAACAAATCGAGAAGCGCGCTGACCAGCCCACGTCCTTCTTTCCCTGGCTGCTTTAACCAAGCGAGCAGGCGCCTCCCCAGATCCGGCTCCGGTATATCCATGCACTGTCGACCCCGCCCAAGTGGCATCTGGAGTCCGAGCTGGCTTTTGCTTGGGCAGGCGTTGGCTCTCTTATATCGGCCCTCGAGATCTTCAAGCGGTTGCGCCTGTGGGCCGAGGTTGCTCTCTGCCTTGCCAGCAGCTCTGCGGTCGATGAAGAGAATGACAGACGGAGCTGGTGGCGAAGAGAAAGCCCGTGGTTTGATTCGGTGGCTGCTTTAACCAAGCATCGGACCCGTCGTTGGAGCCCCAAGGTGGTGAGGATGGAGGCCGAGGTGGATGTCATGTCCCTGAGGGCCTCTGTCTTCACGGGCCCGGAACGTGACCCGCCGCCGTCCAATGCACCTCGTCTCTTGTGTATTCTCGGCGATATTGAAGCGGACCCCAAGCACTACGAGAGAGCATGGGACCTGTCAAAGAACCGCTACTCACGGGCGCAACGCTCGCTTGGCGAGCATTATCTGGCAGCACCAAGAGTGGGAGAAGGCGCTCGATGCGTACAGGAAGGCCGTGTCGGCGAACCGGTTGAACTCGCAGCTATGGAGTCGCCTCGGTGATATCAACCTCCGGTTGGGTTTATTTGCCGAGGCAGCCGAGGCTTTTAGTCGTGCAATCGGTGCTGCCAGTGATGCTGCTGGCGGTGAGGATGCACGGACATGGAGCAACCTTGGGAGTGCTTGTACAGTCTGTATACACAGGCTATGAAGGAGCGGCGCGAAGAGGCACAACGGAAGGAGGACGGTGCAGATGATGACGGCACCGCCACGGACGCGGCCGACGAGGAAGAAGAAAAGACGGTTCGAGATGGCTGAAAAGGTTTCGGAAATGGCAAAGAAGGACCCATCACGGCTGCTGACACAAGCGCTGGCAGCCTTTAAGCGCGGAGCCACAATCTCGCACGACAACTGGCGTATCTGGGACAACGTTGTGACATTGGCATCCGCGTGCGGCCCCGGTAGTCAGCGATATTGCACTCGCCCTGCGGAATATCCTGGCCGTGCGTGGCACGGAGGATGCGATCGACGTGGATGTTGTGCGGCTCTTGCTCAACGAGTCTGTCCTGGCCAAGCCGAAGCCAGCCGACGGCATTCCGGCGCGCGGCTCGCAGGAGAAGGCAGTGTGCGACCTCCTCGAGAACGTGTTTGTCCCCGTGATAACGAAGCGCAGCGAGCTGTGGGAGCTTGTTGCACGGGAGCGTGTCTGGCGCAACGACTACGCAGGAGCCATTGACGCCGCCGAAAAGGGCTGGCGGGCGGCGGTTGGCGGCGCAAATCCGGGCACGCTGGGCTCAACGGTGGCCGTGGCAAGCGGTGGCGGTGGTGCCAGCGACGACGAAAAGCGCAACTGGCTCGAACACGCCGATGCATGGGACAACGTTGTGGCCCGGACGGACGAACTGGTGTCGATCCTCGAGAACTACGGCCCGGATGCTGTCACCGTCGGCTCCCGGTGGAAGATGAAGGCACGGAGCGCCCTGCGCAGTGTCATGGGCAAGGGAAAGGAACAGTGGGAGGGCAGTGCTGGCTGGGCCATCCTGGAGAACCTTCTTGAGGGCCTGAAATAGACGTGCTGGCCACTATTCCGGGCGCGCGATCGCTCCCAACAGACCAAAAATACATGACGAATAGACATCTAACGGTACTCCGAATGTCGGCCCCCATTTGTTGCACCCTCGAGATAACGGTCCTGTCGATAGTGACGGCTGGTCTCGCTCGCCAAGGAGGTGCACGGGCACACCTATGAGGCATCTGGGCGCTGCGTGCCATCTTACAAGCATGCAGTGCAGACAGTGATATCGTATTCTTACGTTCCCTCATTCCTACAGAGTGCGCAAGCCCCCAGAAGATGCATACACAAGACGAGCAGCAAATCTCACCGAGCATAGCACCTGATTAGTTCCTCACAATGCTGCGCTGCCGAGCACCAAAGAATGCGTCTGTCTTGGGCAAGGATCTGTTTCGCTCTCTCCGTTCGCCTCGTCCTGCTGTCTGTTCCCCTTTTGCCTGCGAGTAGTACTAAATATGATGTACATGGACATGTACGCCGAGAAGAGAAGAACGATGAAAAATGGGCCGAGCCCGCCGAGTCCCCTATTGGGCCAAGGGGATGGCAGGCGAAGACAGACGACGAAGCAAGGAGGTCAGTGGTGAAAAGGCGGCGAGGTAAGCGAGACGAGCGCGACGAGCGGCGACGAACGCGGGCTCACTGAGGATCGGCGCTCGTCCTCAGTGGTGAAACGATGTTTGGATGCAGGCGTCTTTCCTTCCTCTACTTATCGTATCCATATAAGCATGTATTCACCTACACTTTTTTTGTTTTTTAAGAAACGAACCACGAGGGACGCATGGCAGTGAGATTTGCGTGTCCTGTCAAACACCCAAAAAGTAACACTAAAAGGAGTAGGCGCCTGTAAATGCCCTGCGTTTCATCAATCTTTCACGTTTGCTTCCCCGGCCGGGAGGCTGAACCCCTGTACCCTGTCGCTGTAAGCCCGCCCTTTGAATTCTCGAATAGTGTCTTCGTCTCTCTCTGAACTCATATGTAATACTTCGTAACACATGTACATAATACCTGGTATCTATGTCACCGTAAGATACGGCGTACATTGTACCTTCTGGACAGGCACGATGGCTTTCCTTTCCTATTCTGACTCGTCTCGTTTTCCTGGCTGGCGTTCAGCTACTTTGCCTCCCCTACCAGCTTGCATTTCCTGTTCTCTCGCGTTCTCGGTTCTTCCTCCGACATTTTGTTTTGCATGCCACCAGTCACGGGGCAGTATCAGACAGTAGAAGACCAGGCTAGCGTGAGCACGCTACAGCCGCACGGCTCCTTGCTCCCCGGCCTCCAGGAATGCCCATCATCGCAACCCTTCGTCCAATCCAGGAGCACCTGGCCGCAGATCATTTCCACGGCCCGCTTGCTTGCGACCCCAGCCATTGATCGATGCACGATGCCCAAAAGGTCCAAAAGTACACTGCATACAAAGTATTGCGGTACATGTAGATGTACATTCGTATGGCCATCGACGTTCTCGGCGGTTTTTCGACACAGAACTTGTACATTTACATTGTCAGTCACGGTGTTGGTTGAGATGCTTCGAATCTTATGTTGACCACCACCTAACGCGCCCGTGTTATTGTCTTCTGCTTTCCCAATCTCCTTAAATAATCTACATATGTACATGTAAGAAGACACAGAGAACCAGTCAGGGTGCAGTCCCAACACACAGGCCCGGCCCCTGCGCCAGTGCGCCCTCCTCGCCCCGTAAAACAAACTCCGGATGCAATGCGACGCTGCACGTTTTCTCGGTGGCAGGCAGCAAAGAGACTGGGATAAAAGAGGGCCACGCACCAGCACCAACAATGCTGCGGGAGAGGCGATAGAGCTGAGTGCCAGTGCAGTGGAGGAGGCTACGACTTGAACGGCTTGGACGACTCGCTTGCCATCCTAGCTGCCAGACCGTTGGACCAGAGTTTTCTAGCACCTCCGTGCTTTGCACACAAAGGCCAAGGCGCTCAGCCAACTCAAAAAGAAACCACCCCAGCGCAGATTCGCAAGGGCCTGGCAGCTAGTCGGAACGAAGAAGAAGACGTTCCTGAGTGACGGCGGCAAGGACAGCGGGAAGCCCAGGGGCCTCGCACTGCTCTGGACAGACAGCCTAAGACCCTGCTGCCCTGGTGCTCAGTGCTGTAGGGCCTGCTCAAGTCTTATCGAAAATCCCCCAGAGAAGCCAAGGAGCGGGAGCCTCATGGCAAAACCGCGTGGCTAGAATGTTGAAAGCTTTCCGGGCAATGGGAAAGGGGATGTGAGGAGGTGTGCCAGGGCGTTGAAACATAAAGCAAAGCCATCCAGACCGGGGTGGGCGTCATCTGCCACGATATCTCACACACACGCGCGCCAGTAGCCGTCTGTTGGCACGAGATGAAGGGTGCGTCCATATTGCAAAAAGCAACGGGTTGTCTCCCACGACTCAGTGCGTTTGGCAAAGGGCGTCTCCGGCACAGATTCTCCGTCACTCGCCATCTCTCGTCATATGTCGACGGGAAGCTGCAGGTGGTCCACGAGATAGAGCATGACACACGGCAAGTGGCAGATACAGGGTTTGAGATGCAGCAGAGACATGCATGGCACCCCTTTGGTAAAGAAGCCATGGAAGCTTTGCAAAAATGCGAGGTTTTCGTCCTAGAATCCCGGCCTTTCAAGAAGTTGGCCCCGGAGGAGAACGACGGCCATGGTGGAGGCAAATGAAGAATGTGGGAGGAGAAGAGAACAGTGGAAAGCCCAAATACCAACGAAGCACGGTGAGGAGAGGAAGATGTGTAGATAATAGGCCCTTTTTCATATGCCTGCATCTGTATTGCAAGCGCAAGGAAGCGTGCCAGCTGACATCCTTCCAAATGCCGGCACTGACTCTGTTTGCTATCACGCTGTGCACGCCTTCCTTCTGCCGTGAAAACTGTCTCTCGTGTGCGGCCAGGATCCCATGTGGCAAGGGCGTTTAGTTCTCACACTGGTTTCATGGCATCCTCCCATTAGACTGCCCGATCATGGCTCCTGGCCGTGCAGGCATGCCGGCTGATGTGCCACCAAGAGCGTTCCTGTGTCCTCTCCGGCTTTCTTTCTCCTATGACCTGTTCCACTCGCGTCCACCTGGTGTGCGCCCTTGTGTAATCTCGCCCATGCACGACTTGGCCCGTCTTTTTATTCCCTGCAGATGCGGGTTCATTTTCTTGCTATTCTTTTGTTGAAAAAAAGAAATAAAAGGAGCCATTTTTTACCGTTTACGGACGTACGTTGTGTGGGCCTCTCGCAGTACGAAAGGAAATAAACAGTGTAAAAAGTTCCTCTCTTCCCCGGCATTGATTCTCGTTATCACTATCACCATAGCCCGCTCACCGCAAACGCAAATAGCTGTACAGTTGACAGAGTCATAAAAGGATGCAGCAGGCAGCAGGCGAAGAAAGTAAAGAGACGAACAGCGCCATACTGCGCACGTAGCACCATTCGGCGGATAACGTGGATGGCGTGCGCGACTGTAGCACCACGGATGTCCTGGCCCCCTTCCGCATGTCGTTTGCCTCTGGGTTGGATGGAGGGTAAGCGAACGAAGTCGTTTGTGTGACACAAACATACGAAACCAAAGAAAGAAACCGCCATAGACCCTCTTGCTTTGGGGGTTCAGTCTTACTCACCTGCTCGGGCCTTTCCCCTCTGGCCTTCCCTCTGGCCTTCCCTCTTGCCTTTCCCTCTTGCCTTGCCTCTTGGCTACACTTCGGCTGAAAATGCACGGTTTGTTGAGAAGATACTCGGGTTGGCTGTCCTGTGATGACTTTTTATGGGGCTTGGCGAACAAGAAAGACCACGGAATCGCCGCCAAGTGACCGCTGTTCGTGATACTATTTTAAGCGGCATTGCAGTTTCTCAATAGACACCAGGACGCATTCTCAGCCAGCTAGCCTCGCCAGGCTTGTCTTGACTAAAGCAGCAGGTAACAGGGTGTTTTACTTCAGATATCCCCCCCTCCCCTGTCCCTGCGTCAATTTTGACATTTAGTTACCTCTCTGATAGCTCTCGATCCCCCCCATCCCCGCCAAACATTCTAGATTGCTTCCAGACACTGTTATTGGAGGCGGATAGTTCCGTTGCTCATCAGACTGGAAAGAGTTGGCCGTGCTTAAGCGAGTGGACATGCTCGTGCCAATCTACCTTGTGCAGCCGGCCCAATTTGACCGGAGAACCCATGATACACACGGTACTCGTTTGTATGATTCTAGGCAGGCATTTCATGTTCCAGGTATCTTTGAAAAAAAATTATCAACGCAAGAAATGGGCACAAAGGCACCCAAAGAAGTCTTTTGCCAACGAATAAAGACGACCAAAGTAATTATCCCATCTCGATTTTCCCAACAAAAAAAAAGAGCCAAACCCGGCATCAATATCTTGGCTGTGACGCTGATTTCACGGAAGCCACAGGTCTCGACTGAGAACCAGGCAACGGCAGCATCTTCACTTCCACGTTCCTCTCCCCTGTCCCTACGGGCATGCCGTTTGCATGTTTTCTCTCTGCACTTCCCAAAGCCCTTCGCCGCCCCACTCCTTTGATTTCTCTGGTCCTGAATCCTTCCATCGATTCCTGTGTCCTGTGTTCGTCTTCGTCCCGACTTCCGTGTTTTTGGCCACACCTTGAACGCATTTGGATGTGCCATCCCGAGCCTGGCCTGCGCCACCCTGTGTCAGCTAGATGGCTATGGGCGGCCAGCTGCTCAAAACAGGTCATTTGAGACCAAAGACGAGCGCCTGTTTTGGATGTCCTGCCCCATTTGGCCTCTCGTGGCGATTCGGGGAGGGCAGCACTGCTAAAAACGGGCGGCCATGCCTTCACGTCTTAACTTCTGTGCGAAAGAGCGCAGAGCCTGTGCCAGCTGGTGTGCTTCCCACCAGAGACAAGCAGGCCGTTGTGTGCTATTAAGACATGAGGTATCCAAGTCAATTTGACTCACTGCCCTGGTTTTGCCTTGCACCCTGGGCTCCTCCAGAACTTCTTCTCCTCCCTCGGCGTTTTTTGCTTCACACTTTTCCCTTTGTGGATTCTACTTGATGAGGACTGGTGTGCCAGCTACGTTCCACAGCGTCATGGGACTCGCCTTCGGAAGAGAGGGTGTGACCCGGATGAGAGCAGCACCTCTAGAAAAGCAAATTGTCGAGAGATAGGGCAACACAAACAAAACGATATCCCTGCCGGGCAAGAAGGAGGAAAAGGAGAGACTGAAAATAAAGGAATGTGCACAACATAAGTAAGCACCTCACACAAGACCAGGAATGCTCTAGGCAAAGTGCAAGATCGACCTTGAAAGGCCGCACGGAACTGCATGATCTAGAGCGTCCAGGTGATGCTGTGTAGCCATGCGTCTGTTTTTTTTTTTTTTTCCTTTTTTCCCTTTTTTGTGGCTAAATCTGATCTGCGGCTGCCCCTGCCGTTCCTGGCTGGAAGCTATTCTTGCTGCTTCACCTCGCGCTTTAAACTACAGTAATGAGATAAAAGAAAAAGGAGAAGAAGAAAGGAGCTCGTCGCTCGATACTACGTCGTACGCACCTTTTTCTTGCCTTGCAATTTCAAAGTGGATCGTGTGGCCTGCTGCAGCAGGCGAAGCAAGATCGGCATGGGCTGAAGATCAACCGAGAAAACGGCCCTGTTATGGGAGTACAGGGCAAACGATTTCCACGAAACAAAAGGATCTTGTCTATGAGTCTCCCGTACAAGAGTCTTCTTGAAGAGTAGCCACCTCCAACAGAACAGAGACCGGCAAGATTCCTAGATTCCCATTGTAAATATGTCGGCGTCGATGCCCTGCTGCATTGCGGATGTTTTACTGGAAGGAGAGATTGAAAAAACATAAGATATGATTTCATATTTGTGGTATGGACGATGTTTGCATTAATCACGATCAAGTTGTGAGGATTAAAATCATCGCATGTGAATGTTTGCGTCTACATCTGGGTCTTTGGCTATCAGAAATAAAAACAAGCAGTGACAGCAACGACACAGGTGGCCTTCCATTTCCGGCTGTAAGATACTGAGATACTGTATTGTCTTTTGCTCAGCCTTTTCCTGCAGATCTCTCAAAGTTACACTGCTCTGGCGGCTCGCTTCTGGCGGCTCGACAGTGCCCCATTAAACGCCTCTAGATAGGACATGTATACACGACGAGCCTCCCGAGCAGGGATGCCCTTGCTTGCCTGTGCCACTGCCTGCACATTTGTATCGTCTAGTACATCTAATGCTCGGTGGCCAAAGATTACTTGAGCACGCTTTATAGTCGTCGGCAGCCTCTCGGCCGTTAACCTGCGCAATTGCTTCGTCTCCGAAAATCTCACCGTCCTACCGCCGCCTGCGTGCCTACCTTTGCGGGCATCCTGCGTTGGCCCAATTCGGGGCGTTCTCTGTGTAGCCGGTTTCCCTCGCTTAACTCGAGAATCTTGCGCCACCGATAGACGACACCGTGTGGACGCCGTACTGCGGCGGCTGCGTTTTTATACCCTGCACGCGTTTTTATCGCCGTCTTTGTATTGTTGGAAACTAGTATGGGGAGACTCATAAACGCTCACTTGATTGCGTTCACCCAGGCTCCTAGGATATTGACAAGCAGGCTATGTCTGATTAATGAATATGTGATAATGTGGCTGTATCACAATGGGAAGGTGACTGGGGTGGTCTCGAAAAAAAATTAAAGTTTTCCTTACTGATTCCCTGCATGGTGCCGTATTATCGGTCAGGCCGCACCCTTGGACCTACGAGAACTTGTAGAGAACTTGAAGACTGCCTTTTTTGCATTATCTATTGTCCTGATTCATTCACCAGGAGACAAAAGCCGGGTCGCTCTGTCATAGATCCAAGGCGGAAAATCAGCTGCGGTGTGAGGTCTGTGGCTGGCCGTCAACGGGTTATTAGTCAAAATGGGCCTGCACCAGATCTACTTCGGAGCTCTAGTAAAACACCACTAAATACAAAACAAACCTCCTATGGAGTACGAACAGTTTATCGAGTTCAGACTCCCTGGCGGGATTTTTTCCAAGGCCAGACATAGGCGGGGGGACGGGGGAGGCACGATTTGATCAAGACCGAAAATAACGGCAAACAACAGATGGTAAGACATAGAACACGCTACCCCGGCACGGACAGATATCGTACATCTTAGGCGGGCGATAGATGATAGCTTCGATGCTGGGCCACGTATCAAAGAGAAAAAAAATAGATTATCATCGTAGTAAGCACGCACCAAAACAATCGTTTTTGTTTGGAAGTATGCGAGCGTCACAAGGAATGTGTTTCCTCAGACCGTCAGACCGGGAGGTTGCAGCTGCGGCTTGCGAGATCTATTTGCATGCTTTCAGTTTTGTAACGAGGCCTGCTTGCTCCATTGGGCTTTGTTTCTTGATCTCTCTCCGAGAAAGAATAGTTGCGCCACCAGCCCGTGCCCCTTTTCTCCCCTTTCATCATTTATTTCTCTCCTCCATCCCTCGTTATTCATCCCCATTTTCATGCCACTCATTTCTTCTGGCGCCCCTTGTTTGAAAGCATGTATGCATGCATGTTAGTCATGGGAGGTATCCTCCTGGGAAGCAAATTGGCACCCTGCTTGGGAGAACGCATATGGGAGTGAAGACGTTGGAAATGGCCAGCTTAATCGGCCGCCCTGACTAGCTTGGCGCATCGCCGCGCGTCCCTTTTCATCGCCATGTCGCACACGCCTCCTTTTGCTGGGAAGCAAGGCTTAGGCTCGCATCTAACCTCGATTGCTGGCTCACTACCCTGGTCACTAATGGTCTGTGCATTCGTTTGTGCGTTTTTGTTATTTCTTTTCTACCTCGCAACTTGTCTCTTTTCTCCTAGCCTGTCTCTTATTTGCACGTTTTCTTCCGCCTCTCCTCTCCCTTGCTTTGATGCCAGTACAAGAGCCTGTACAGTTGTCCTTTCGTCGGTTTCGCTCTTGGCAATTGTCTCATTGCCCCCAATTTTAAACCCCCCTGCCTTAAACGCCAATGTCTGTCGCTGCTTCTTATTATCTGCCCGCATTTTTGTCCCCAAATATTGGGCTCGCATTTGGGCTATCCCCAAAAACGTTGCTGCCCCTCCGATACCCTTCCCCTCGTCCCACGCCCCTATTCCATATTCATTTTATTTATATACTGAGAACTCCAAAGTGGGCATCCCCCTTTTACCCTCCTTGCAAATTTGCCAGCGCAAACCCAGGGGCTAGTAGCTATTTAAATAGACGAGCCAAACCTTGTCGCTCAGTTAGGGATGCCATTGTGTCCCCCAGCTGATGCCCTCTTTGCCTTCCCATCTCGTACTGTCTCCAAAAAGTTGATAAACAGGCCAGCCCCTAGCAGTTCCGTCGGGCACTCGCCACCCTGGCACTCTGGCAGACTTCTTATAGATGGCTCTTTATCTAAAAAAAATCTTCCTTTCCCAAAAAAACATCCACTCACCGCGCGATGGTCCCACGGAGTGGTTGGACTGGAACCCACCTGGCTACCATGACAATTATTGTCGGTGACACTTTTGATGGACATTGACCAATCCCGTCGTTCGAAGGCTTGTGCTTGGCCGCTACTTCGTACAGAGATAGATGCAAGGTAAAAAGACTGATACCAGGTCGAGACACATATCGACGCGTCTGTGCTCTCCCGTCTTCCAGTGTGGCTATTGGCTTCAAGGCGTATTTTATCCCCTCCCCTCTTTTTTTTTTTTTTTTTTTTTTTTTTTTTTTTTTTTTTACTTTCTCCTTTTTTTTCTTTTCTTTCCTTCTTTTCTTTCCTTCTTGGTTTTTTCTTGTTTTTTTTTCTAGCAAGGACATGTATGCCAACTTCAAAAGGCCCCCGCAGCGAGTCTAGCATGGCTTCAGCTCTAGTCCGGTGTATGTTACGTATGTATTTCAGATTACGTACCCCAGATAGTAGTCACTACGGCCTCCACCATCGCTCGCTTAAAGCAGCCAACGAACTGAAAATAGAGCCTGCCATTACTTCCATCTGGGCCGTTCCCGCAGAGATACTCTGTTGAGTTAAGCCTTGCGCGGCTGGCTTGTTTTTTTATAGCTGGTTCTTTGTGCTCTTGGCTGGCCCGCGCTCCTCTGTGTATGTGTACAAATGTACGCCCAAATTCTACTTGGCGCAGTCTTTTTTGCCGTTCTGGCAGCTGTCCACGTCATTTGTTTACCAGCATCAAGTCCAACAAAAGGCCAATAGGGGCACGGCGCCCTGCCGACCACTGGAAGGAGCTGTTGGACCGGGAAGGTGGGAGCTGCGACTACGCAGTTTTTCAGGCTTCTTCGCAGGGAAGGTGCGACCACGGCCTGGCCACCAAAACGTAGGGCTAAATAACAATAAAGGCTGCCCAAATTTACATACCCAGATAAAGAGAATCTCTGCCGACAGAATGATGGTCGGCAATACATTCGAAACGCTCGCTCATACACCCAGCCGCCACAAGCAAACAAGCAAAACGGCCTGCATACAGCGCGGCGAGAAAGCTCCTTGCTGGCTGGCGCTGGCGCTGGGCGCAAGGAATGGACAGGCCTTTCAATTTTACCAGATAAACCAGCTCCCTTGCAGCTTCAGTCAGCAAAATCAAACTGCCCTGCAGACGCGTGCAGACGCGGCCCCGCCAGCTAGGTGAGCGAAAAAGAAAGAAAGAAGGGAGGGAAGAAACCGGACAAGAGAGCCAGCACACTAACGCGAGCGCGTGGAGGAGGCGAGGCCGAGGCGAGAAACGCCATGTCCCGGAGCTGACAACACATCTCTCGAGATTCAAGCTCATGCTCGTCGCGCCGTGCTCATCTCTGCCAACTGCACATCGCCTTGGGCACGCATTCCCCTGCGGCATTCCTCGACCCCAACTCTATTGTCATGCTCTCTTGACGTCAGACGATCCCTGAATCTTCGTCTTGTCTTCGAGCTCGAGTCACCCTCGCATGGCTGCCCTCACTCATCCAAATCCTCGAGCCCCTGTGCCCGTCTGCCCTCCAGCAAGGAACGCAGTATGTGTAATGTACATGCATATACTCATATCTCGTAACAAGCACATATAAAGCATTGCCTCATCGAAAGACTCACGACGAGGGTTCTCTACGTGTACTCCGTAATACGAAACGTGCATTTCCCAAGCCCACATTCCTGATCTACTGAGTAGGACGCCTCCTCTTTCCGGCCAATAGGATCGCCATGCGGTAGTCCGACGCCAAAACTGACAACGGATCGCTTGGGCCCGCCCCTGGTTCCTTTGGCTCCTCCACCGAGCTACCCCTGTGCGCAACGCTACTGCTCACGCTTGAGATACGGAGACGCTACTGTGAACGCGGACGATTCTTTTCTTTTCTTTTCTCAAACTTTTTTTTTCTCAATTTCTCTTCCTTCCTTCTCTCATTCTTTCTCATCATTTATTGCATTTGATGCGGGCCTTTTTGCACCCCTCAAGCCCATTACCTGCTCGACACGCATGAGACCGGTCGGCTGATCGACAAAGCCCTGGTTTTCGCACCTCAACAATTCGACGATGCGCAGCTGTTGCTTTGCCAAAAATCCGAGGCCTGGCTCTCGATTTTACTCGGTTTATCTGCCATTGCCAGGTTTCGCAGTAGGAGAGATAAACCGGCAAACCTCGCAGAGCCAGCGCTTTCTGGACTGCATAATAAATGCACGGATGTATAAAACAGATGAATAGGTGTGTGCAAAAGAAAACGAGGTCTCTTGCATGCACTCACTCCTGTCTGCAACAAGAGAGCGAAACCACGCCAGGAACAAGGGCGACAGAAAGACATGCGAGGCGAGGCCACAGAACAAGCGAAACGCGTCTCTCTCCAAGCTCGACACATGGCCGCCAAACGCATAACATTTGCACAGGGATACAGGCACAAGGTTGAATCTCAATCAGCTCAGCATAAGTTTGGCCTAGTACAGAGTACATGTGCATGTATGTGCTCCGTCTTCGTACTGAGACTATCAGGCAAAAGGTTGGCAGCCAGCAGTGTGGGCAAGAACGTGAGCTGTGGACCAAGCCCACAGACTAGAGAAGACAAACGCAGCTACTTGTTTATGAAGCGGATGTCAAGTGCTGGCTGACACAAACAAGTACATATAGTACAAATGCATAACATGCCCCGTGCATGTAAGCAACATGAAATGTGCATTTTGGGGGAGGAGGAGGAGGGGGTACTGACAGCAGAGCCATTTCCCGCTCACCGTCTGAAAATCATACTCCACCGCACTGGCATCGCGAAATTCCGACGAACGCCTACTTACCCGGGACAGAAGACCAAAATCCTGGTCGACGATCCGCAAAACACTGACCGAACAGTCCCTTCCTTGTTGTCGATCTGGAGGGCCATCCGAGGAAAAAGGCAGATAGACTGTTCACATCAGTGGGCCAGCGACATGGCCCCTTCCCTCATCATGCATGACCAAAGGGGAAAGGAGAAAAGAGGGGAGTGGAGCAGGTCACAAATAGCGAGAAAAGCAACAAATTGAGAGGACAAATGAGGGAAAACTCGAGAATAAAAATAAAAATAAACAAAGAGGGGCGAGTTTGTCACTCAAAGTCCTGGGAAAAGCCAACTAATGCTGGCTCTAAGGTAATTATTTATTACCGGCTCAAGCCTGGGACACGCACTGATCGAACAGGCGGACAGCTAACTTACACCATTCTTTTAGGCGAGTCCTCATACAAGGGAGCCCTGCACCCACACCTCCATGAGGACGACCAATCACACGGATGATAAATAACACATACACCTCCCCCATCTTTGACTTTCGATCACAACCCCCTGGCAGCTACGCACGGCACTGCAACACTTGGACCCAGATGGTTATGCACGGGAGGTGGGACAAAACAGATGGACCACTGGAGGCGAGGAGGCCATACAAAAAAAGAGATAAAAAGGAAGAAGAAAAGTGAGAAAAAGAAAGGAAAAAGAAAAAAAAGAAAAGAAAAAAAGAGCGCCCTTCCCAAATAGCGCTTCCCATAGGCACCCCTCCCAAAGCGACAGGTGCTGTCCACTGTGCTTGATGCTGGGAAACGCTGGTGAGTCGAAGCTTCTGGGCATTCATAACCATCTCATCTCCATCTCATTCTCATTTTGTTTCTCACGTTATCCCGCCCCTCTTTCTGATTTCTGATCTCTTTATGTGATATTGGCATATCTCATATCGCATCTGTTGTTCTGTCAACAGGGACAGATAGCTTCCCTCCCACGGCCAAACGCCTCTGAAAGCTGGCTACGCACGCAGCAAAGCTAGGCCCACGGCAAACTCGCCCGGATTCTTGGCAGACGCCCCTTGAAGGACAGCTCCTACCTGGACGCCCCCTCCGCGGATCCGCACACAAAACGAGACTGAGACCTGCCTTTTGATGCACGACCATTGCTCCCGCCGCACACGCTAGATGCACAGCTCCACACACTCGGCTTTCGTCTGTCGTCTTGTCTTTTTGTGACCTGCTTGTAATACCCCATACGAGGATGTTGTCGCCTCTTTTGCTCTGTATGCCCTCCTGTTTTCCCACGACACTTGGATTTTCCTGTGCCCGCCCTTGCACCCTGCTCCTCCCTCTGTAGAATCGAGTCAATATTTGTTCTTTCTGTTTGGTATTTATCCAAACAAAAAAAAAATAAAAAAAAGTACAGACTAGCCACGTTCGCCTGTCACCTTGGCTTTGGCTTCTTGATCACCCATTCTTCTTGGCCCTTGCATGACCCGCAGAGGCCAGAAACACGAGAATCTTGACTTCAACGGCTGACCTACTTTAGCTCAGGCTCTCGTCCTTGCACTCCGAGAAGCATCTGCGAGCGGAGCAGGTCAAATGAATCGTGCCGCATGGAGCTCCATTATTTCGTGCGAATGTACTCAGTACGCACTTGTTTATGTCTCTCTCTCTCTCGTCTTCTTCTCTCCTTTCACACCCATGTCTCTTCCATCCTGCCCTGGCCTGCCTCCACTAACCCCGGGCTTCATCCTGTGGTCTTTGCACAAATGACGTGAACCGATGTCCAGGGAGAAAACTCGAGTGGAGAAGAGCAGATCGTGAGAAGAAAAGATCTCGGATAGGACTAGACAATACAAAACTCGCGTCCTGTAACAGAGTCTGGGCGACCAAACAGAAAACAAAAGAGATCAAAAGAGATCAAAAAGAGATCAAAAAGAGATCAAAAAGAGATCAAAAAGAGATCAAAAAGAAATCAAAAGAAGGCAGAAACAAAACAGGCTCCAGACGGTTCTTCTGGCTACCACTACCGCCTGCCTGCCGTCGATTGTCTGATTTTCGCTGCTACTCCTCCCCTTGCGTTCCTCGTGTCCCTGGGTTTTTCTTCTTCTGTTTTTCGATCCTGGTCTCCTATACTTTGTACATTTTATTTCTTTACTTATCTTTTCTTCTTTTCCCCTTGCAGCTGCCCTGTCCCATATTTCCAATTTCGTTTCCTGCCAGGCACGCAGAGCCTACATCGATATCTTTCCCTTCCTTTTGTATTCCTTTGAGTTTGTTTCTCCCTCTCTCTCTCCCTCTCCCTCTATTCTTTTCGTTCCCTCTTTCCGTCCGTCTCCTACTCTCAACAAAAGCTGTTTCTCGTGTCACGCCACACACCCTCTTTCGTCGGGACACGCCTGTGATGGCTTGCCGTTTTGGTTCGTGTCTCTGTGCAACGTCCATTTCCAGACAAACAAGACTCTTTCGTCTTTTCCCTCTCCTCGTTCTTTCTGTTCTCCAACCCATTCGCCACTTTCGTCTCGTCTACGCTCTCGTCTACGTTGTCCAACGTCTGTTCTCGCCTCGCCACGAGTACCTTCATCTCGACTGCTCGACTGTCTCTCCAGATCTTTGCTCTTTGTCCGCACACTCCTCCTTTCCATGCTCGTACGTCCAATTTCTCACCTCATACCTTGTGCGTTGCTGCATTCTCTTGTTATACCCCTCCTCTTTCTTCATACAAATATTGTAGGCATGCCCTCGGTATGATGCTTGATCCGTTTCTGTCTTTACGCACACCCCCTCACTTCCTTACCCTCTTCTGGTTAGTTTTCAGACCCCCTCCCCTGCACAACACTTATTTTTTAAAAGAAACAAAAAACATAAAAAAACCAGTACCTCGATTCCTCCTCTCCCCTTCCAGAGGGCCATAGCATTTTGTGTGCATGTGTGCTGTGCCCTGGCTTGCGCTTCCGCGCCCTTCTTCCTTCTCATCCTGCTTATCTATGAATACGTTTGCATCCACTCTTTCTCGTGCTTGGTTTATTTTTAATCTTGTCGTCGTTTCAAACCTGACCTCTAGACAAGCAGCACGTTGACCTTCATCCCTTCCCGCCTGGCATTCTTCCCCGAGGTTTCATATCCACCAGCCCAGTTCGTTTGGCCGACTACATGTACACGACCTTTGGTTCTGAGGACCGCGCCATTTGATTTCGGGTTTTCGTCAACTGGCCCCTCGACACTCGCTTTCCCTTTACTGTGGTCATACTGGAATCGCAAGCTGGACACATCTGACGGCACTGTCCCCGACGCATGATATATTGCAACCTCCGGCCACGAGGCGTCCTTTAACACGCCACCGGGCATAAACAGACATCACTAACGCCTTCACGAAAAGAAGAAGAGAGCGCTTACTGTTTCCTTGCAGCTCAATATTTACTCTTTTTTTTTTTTTGTTTATTCCTCCATTCCGCTTGACGCCATCCTCCAGCATCCTAATGTTGTGTTGACGAGAGTAAGTATTTCGTTGCCATTCTCTGCCTCCCCGCCTCCAGCCAATCCCAACCAGGATGCAACACCCTTCCACTGCTAGTTCCTTTGACAAACGTCACGAGAGACACAAACGGGGGCCTGCAGAAAAAAAAAAACAAGAACGGCGACGTGAGGTCAGCAACAAATGCCAACGCACTTTGCTTCAATCATCATGACCGGCTTCTGTGTCCTCACCCATTCTCCAGATGGTAGGCTAACCCTCTTTTCTGTAACCAGCCCGCCTGGGATTTACATTCTTTCCTCCTTGCTCGTTTACGGTTTGGAACAATAAGCCTCTCTGGATTTCTCTCCCAGTCTCTCTCTCACGCCGGGCGTCTGTTCCATCACCTTCGGCTTGAAACATAGCAGCAGCACGGGTGCCTCTGCCCACAGCCAGCGGACCAGGATTTTGCAGCAAATTTGCATTCTCGCTTCCCTCTGCTTTGCACGCAGCGAGACACAGCAATCCCGGACTACATTCCAGTGTTTCTGGTACAGGCGAGTACGTGCATTGATCTTCCATTCCACACCGTACCACCCTTTACCGTTTGGCAAACGTCCCTCCCCACTCTAGCGATCCCAGATGCCGCTGGCCCTCTTCCTTTGCTTCTGTTTTTTTGTGTCCCCGCTCTGTTCTTCTTCGCTGTTCCTTCGTGGTATGCGTCCTCCACGCCAGTGTTTTCTGCCCCAGGCAACGGACGAACAAATCATGCCCGCCACGGAGGAGTGCTCACTATCTTTTGTGATATTCCTGTCTACTTTCCTCTTTTGCACTGCTTTGCCTCCCCCGGCACCCCTCCCATCCCCCTCCCTTCCTTCTGCGCTCCCGTGCGTTTGTTTAGTGCCGTGGGAGCCATAACAGTCAAGACATGGCTGTCAAACACTGGGTTGCCACTTTATAGACTTACACATCGTTTTCTAGTAGCTGAGCCTAGACGCTCTTGACCGGTTCTTCCCTCTCTCCTCTCTTGCTGCCTCCTTTTCCTTCTACCCACACCTCTTGAAACAACGGTCTATTTTACAGTGTCTGCTCTACTTGCAAGGCGGCGGCGGCTGCTTTTCTTCTTGGCACCTCTTCTTATTGTCTAAACCCCCTTCCTCTATTTCTTTTTCTACCTCCGCCTTCCCCCCATTTTCTTACCTTTATCTTCTCCCTCTCCCTCTCCTCCTTCGATCTTGTCGACGAGTACTGTCTTCATGTCGACTGTGCAATACCAGCAACCTCTCTACCGGATGTTCGATGTAAGCCGTCCTAGCCATGTCACTGGCTCACTCATGATCCTCTCTCGCTCTCTTGCTCTTCTCTTGTCCTGATACCTGCCGCATGGTCCGTCTAACACCTCACAGCCAGCAATCCACCCGGAACGGCCTATTATTGTTGACGACGGCGTTGAATCTCCAGACACAGTCACGCTCAGATACGAGGAAGCAGCCCGAGAAAACGGAGGAGACCTTCGCGGCGGATCTCCACCCGGTCTCTTGCCAATGGCGGCCTACAAGACCCAGCCTGCCCAGCTGCATGGTGAGTTGATATTCTCGTGGCCCAGAGAGTTTCTCTCTACCAAGACGAGTTTCGCAAAGAAACAAAAAAAATTAGAAACTCCAGAAACTCCAGAAACTGACCGGCGTCATATCATGTTCTTCTCTTTTACGCGGGCTTGCAGGCTTCACGGACACAGCATACCCAGCTTTCAACACGCAGCCGTTTCAAACACAGCAGCCAGAAAATGAAACACCACAACTCGACAACATGGCGTTCAACGGAGGAGCCACGACCAGTCAGTATATGAGTCCCGCCAGCTCGCCATCTTCATCGCCAGTGAACATTGTTTCATTCGGACCAACTGCCGGAACGGTAGGAACCCGGGTTGAGCTCAAGGTGAACAGCCAGTACGATCTGATGGCGATGTCGTCTCCTGCACCATACGTGTGGCTGTCCTTTGGGGCCCAGAAGTGCCACGCCGATGTTGTCAAGGAGGCGGTGTCGCCGGACGGCCTCACGTACACGGTGTCCGCAGAGGCTCCCCAGTTCATGGCCACAAACTGTGCATCGCCCGCAGACGTGCCCCTGACCGTGGTCATCGAAAACACCACGGGCGAGGAGCTGGCGCGCGTGCATGTCGCCCGTTCGTTTACTTACCATGATGTTCCCAACCAAGTAGGCTCGTCTGCACCTGCGCAGCCCATGGAGGGTGCAGCAGCGGGCGACCCTGCCGCGCCATCTGCGGCTGAGGGCATGACACGAAAGTCATCCCCCCGTCACCTGGCCACGTCCAGCAAGGTCACAGCGAAAGCCCGCCCCAACTGACCATGCGCACCTCGACGACAAACAGCCCCAGCCAGCAGGCCCAGAGCCAGCTGCCTGTCGACTCGAGCATAAATACGTATTCGTATCCCGCCAGCGGCGTCGACTCATCTGATGTTGCTGCCGCACAGCAGGCCCAGGGCAACTTTGTTGTGAACGCTGCCGCCGCCGCCGCCGCCGCATCGTCCTACAGCCACGACAACAGCAACATGCTCGGTGCCTACCGCAGCGCATCCTTCTCGGACGGCTTCCCCCGCGGAGCTGCTCCCCAGCCGGTGCGCACGGCGGCCGGCGGTGCTCCCGCCTGGACAACACCTGCCTACGGCGGCCTCAGCCACCACCAGGCTCCTCACGACCGGTACAACATGGGCCGCAGCCACTCGATCGCCCATGTGCACAGCTCACGGCAGCCCCTGTCGGCCCCCTCCCGGCCCCGTCACACGGCGGAGCGCCCCAGCTGATCCGCACAAGCACGATCCAGCCGTCGCCATCCGCAGGCGTTGGAGGCATGGGTGGCAGCGGCGGCTACGGTGCCGGCCACTGGGGCGGCTATCCAGCCAAGGCTGTCCTCTCCATCATGGGCAACCTGGACTCGATGGCCCAGGATTGGACGCCCGAGGAGTGGAACAACCGGCGCCGCATCGTTCTGTTCCGCAAGAAGCAGAACGGCTGCCACCTGGAGGCAACCTTCCGCCCCGTGCCCATCAACGAACGGCCGCCCAGCAGCATCTGCATCAGCTGCATCTACTGGGCCGAGAAGCAGGAGTGCTTCGTCACCTCGGTGGACACGATTAACCTCCTCGAGCAGCTGGTGGCCGCGCCCGCGCGCTTCACCGTCGAGGAGAAGAACCGCATCCGCCGCAACCTGGAGGGATTCAAGCCGTTCACGGTCAGCAAGACCAAGGCGGAGAGCGAGGAGTTCTTCAAGCTGATCATGGGCTTTGGCGCGCCAAAGCCGCGGACCATTGAGAAGGACGTCAAGGTGTTCCCGTGGAAGATCCTGAGCCAGGCGCTGAAGAAGATCATCTCCAAGTACAGCGCCAGCCCATCAGCCGGGCCCCCGCGGCACCCTCGGGTCCCTCGGGCCAGGGCCACCACCTGTTGACGCCTGTCACGATGAGCCCCTCCTACCCAGTGCTGCCACCCACACCAGGCTCGCTGTCCACGGGCACAGACGGGGCGTCGACGGTCAGCTATGTCAACATGGTGAATGGCACAAACGGCACAGACTCGCTTGCCAGCCCTCGCTCGCTCTCGGGTGCCTCGTGGGTGTCATATGCCGGCAACACGTCGTCAGCACGCGCCTTGTCGCCTGGCTCGACAGCACCCAAGCCCCAGTCACCGTCCTCTGCCAACATACGCATGGGTGGCCTGCCCATGGCGTATGATGCCCGCGGCAGCGTCGCGGCCAGCACGCCGTCTACACACTCCTACAGCCACCAGCACCAGCACCAGACACAGAACTTCAACTCGCCGCTGTCTCTGCCCACAACGTCTGGTGCACCGGCTGTCAGCGCTCCAGGTGCCACGGCGGGCTCTGCATCGCATGGCCACCGCTGGGATAGCTACGGAGTGGCTGGCAGCAACGGCCCATCAGCTTATGGCGCAAGCCACCAGCACCCGCCTCCTCAGGGCCACCACGGCCACCTGTATGGAACGGGCTATGGTGACAATGTGCACCGTTCCTAGACGGTTGTGGTGCCTGCACCAAAGGAGCCAGGGGCCTGTGGCTTGCAGCAGCAGCGGCAGAGGAGCAGAGGAGCATGGCTTCACACCACAACGGGCCGGCATGCAGCACGAATATTGGGACAGGTGACGCAGATCCCATGCAAGGGGAGGGGGGGAGAAAGGGCGGGAAGACGCACAGCAAGGTTTTGCACCTTTTCGACGAATACGAGACAGCCAAGGCAAACGAACGAGACGCGCGAATACATGGCAAACATGGCCGACGCCGGGAAACTGCACGAACAACATGCTGATGTTGGCTGCCAGTGGGCCTTCCAGGCTGCGATATGCGGAGGTGATTCTCTGCCAACGCCAGTTCATTTTCGACCTGTCGTCCAGCGGCATTTTTTATCGACACGGTTTCCTTTTGACTTTTGACGTTTCTTGTCGGGCAGTTTTCACCAAAGATCCGGGCATTTTTCGCATCTCCCCAGCAATTCACCAAGGCTGCAAGGAGTCCGTGGGAGGGTGCGTCAAAAGGAGGGTGGGCATTGGCTGGTCAGGTGTACGTTGTCTGGGCCAATCATACAGCAAGACACACCACCTTCTCCTGCAAGTCTCAAGGCCCAGCCCGCCCGACACGGCCGACGAGCAGTTCTTTGCTTCGAAGCCTTGCATGCATGCACCCCTCCTCTCGCCGCTCTCTTCTATTCTTGTTCTGTCTCTTCTTCACGCCCTCCGTCGCCCACACACCAACTCTCCTGCACGTCGCGAGACCCACGATCACGAGAGGTCAGCTGCATGATTGGCCTGCCCACCGCAAGAAAACACAGGTAAGAGGCAAGACGCGCATCTCTTGGGCTGCCTCCAAACCGCACTACGGCATGTCCTGTCGTCATTGAACATGCATCGTCCTCCCACACCAAGCTTCAAGCCTCTGCCGTATCGTCTCGGCTGATCGACCGTGCATCTCCACAAGCCATGGTACCTTGGTTTTTTTCGTCCTCGCCCGTCTGCCCAGTCTGCGGCCACATGTGGTTTTCGTCACGACCCTCGGCCTGAGTCCTCAGAAGCAAATGCCTCCACATACTGCTGGTTCAGCAGGACTATGGACAAAGAAGAGAGACTTGAGAACGGGAAGGACCGTCCTTGACGTGAACGAAGGACCATTGCAACGCGACAGAGCGACAGAGCGACAGATCAAACCCACCTGGGTCCTTTGGTCAGTTTCTTGGTTTTTCATGCTGCGTGGCTGAGACATCAACTGCCGGTCACAAGTCCGGAGGTTTTCACTTTAACGCTTTCCTTGCACTTTTCACTTCAGCCTTTTTTTTCTGAATGCTGCAACCTTTAGGTGTCCGTGTGGGTCGCTGTTCGCTATTTGCTATTGCCCGTCACCCCCAGCTGCTGTGCCTTTCTCTCTAGACGTCTCATTTTCGTTTCTTTATTGTGATTCTCATTTATCTTTTCATCTTATTTAATGTTTTCTACTTTGCCTTCACACCTTCGCCCCCAGAGCTTTGCCGTCTTTGCATCTTGCAGATAGCGCGCCTGTTCAAACTTTACTTTTTTTTTCTTTATTGTCCTTTTCTTCCCCTTATTTCTTCTTCTGTTTATCTCCTTGTCAAGTACCTTGATGCCTGGTTCAGCTGTCCGTGGCTGTTTGTTTAGAGGGTGCCTGGCATTTCCGCTCAGATTTTGCTTCTCCTCACCCATCTCAGGCTCCTGACTTTTTCTGATTTTTTTTCGACTCCTGTATTTTTATGAGGCTTTGTATCATAAATGGGTTTGTTTGTATGGTTTTTTGACGTTCAAGTAACTACAGGGGCTTTTGTTGGCGAATGCCTTTTTTTATTTCACTTTTGGATGGCTTTATGTTGGAAGGGCATCTCTATGCCCTAGGTACTGGAAGGACCACTTGGACACAGAAATATACGCGGGACATGTCGAATGCTGTAATATTGTGATTTGGTGATCTTCCTGGCGGGATATGGCGGTGTTTACTCGCGTCCTATTATCAGTTTATCTCGGTTAGCTTGTCTATTGGATCAAATTCAAACCTACGGGGGCGCAACCGGCCTTTTTCAAGTACTAAGTGAGGTATTGAGCCATACGAAAAGGCTTCAATGTGTGTTTTGGACCACTTGAGCCTTTCTACTCGAGTGTCTTGTCCTCGTTTCAAGGGTGTCGCTGAATGGCCGTTGCCCACGCTCACGCTGTGTCACTTGAATAAAACGCAGTATGATGTAGACAGCATGGAGTGAGTATACGTAGTGTTATTTGTAGGACGTACTATAGTAGAAATATACAGGATTGTCGCGGACATAAAAATATGTACAGAAGAAGTGAATGAGCAAAGAAACAAAACAAAAAGAGGCTATCGGAAGCCTATTTGGTAAAAAGAGGACCAAGAAGTGAATGTGGGACAATGTGTCAATGCATTCATGCATTTATGCACGGAGAATGAAGAGTGCTCGAGCGGTGCTGGGCTCGACAGATCTAGCTGGAGTAGACGGCAACATAGGCGACCTCCATCATGCTTCCATAGCCACCCTCGGTGCTCGAGTTCGGGTCGCCGGGCCAGTCGCCCCCGACAGCAACATTGAGGATGAAGTACAGCGGGCTGTGGCACAGAGCGTCCCAGCTGTTCTCATCGTTGACCTGAACACCGCTGACGGAGCCATACTCCTGGCCGTCCAGGTACCAGGTAATCGTCTCCGTCTGCCAGTCGTTGGAGGTACGGTCGAACTGCACGCGCCACGTGTGCCAGCTTTGGTCGGGAATCGAGACCTGCGACGAAATGCCATTGGGCTCGTCGCAGGCACCGCCGGGGTCGGTGTCGCAGTGGATGGTGCCGTGGCCGATCAGCTGGCCGTCAACGGTCTCGAGGGCGTCGATCTCGCCGCACTCGGGCCAGCTTGTGCCGTGCCGAAGGCTGTCACCGAGCATCCAGAACGCAGGCCACATGCCCTGCTTGCTGCTGATGGCGTTGTCTCCGAAGCGGAGGTCGGCCTCGGCCAGAGTCTTGACTCCGGCCGCGGGCGTGAAAGTATAGCTACTCTCGATGCGGCCCGAGGTCCATGAACCATCGCTCTCCTGCACAGGGACAATCTGCAGGGTGTTGCCGCCCGAGAGCTGCAGGTTGGCAGTAGAGCTCGTGTAAGTCTCGAGCTCGTCGTTGACGCCCAGATCACCCGTGATGATGTTCCAGGTGGCCGTGTCGGGCAAGGTGCCGGCAGAGCCAGCAAAAGCCTCCTGCCACACTAGGCTGAAGCCAGAGTAGCTAGGAGCATTCCAAGCCTGGGCCAGGAGAGGCACGTAGGCCAGAAGAGACGCAACAAAAAGCAGTGGAGTGCATCTTGACTTGCGCCTTGGGTGTGTGGTATGTATATATATGGTATGTATATATGGCTGGGATGAGGTATGCTTGATTTTCACAACCTGGTGAAACGAAAAATGATATGTGCAAAGGAGTGAAGAAGTGAATAGAATAAATGTCCGAGAAGGACTGAATAAAGAGAGAGAGAGAGAGAGGATACAGAGGTAAAGGAATGTGGTGAGGCCGTTCAACTTGGAACAAGACTGTCAAAGATATAAAAGGAGTGGAAGGTTGCGAGCGAGTTACGCAAAGGCAGAGCTGTCGTCCAGGACACCTGTGAAGAGAGGCAAGAAAAAGAGACAAGCAAGAATCAAAACGAAAAGAGATCGAGAGCAACTGACATCGCGGGCGAGACAGCCGTCTCTTATACAAAGTTGGCACATGCGGCGCCAAACCTATGCCCAGGGGCACACGATACGCTCATCTGAACAGGAGCTTCAGTTATGGTACTAGCCATGCCAGCATGCACACAGATGGCACAAGCTACGAGGGAAAAAAATGAACTAAAGAAAGAAGAAAAGACAAAGGAAATGACCGCCCAGCGTACCCCTGGCCGTTCATCTTTGGCCAAGCCACTCATGAGGCTGCGATGGTGTGTGGACATGCAAGCCCTTGGGGAGGCGTGGGAAACGACCCCTGGGCTCGCGACAGGGGTGCAGAAGGAAGAGACAGAGAAAAAGATGGGACGACAATTGGGTTGTAAAGAGGTAAAGAGGGAAAGCGGACGAGCGCGGCAGCGCTGGGTTGGGTGATGGTGAGAAGAAGTGATGTACGGAGCGATTGCCTGCTGGGATGTTTCGAAACCTTCGCTCCACTTGGAGAGGGACGTGCCAGAGCGAGGTGAGGCTTGCAGAGGGGGGAGATGCCCCGTGGAGTGGCCGAGTGGGGTAGTCCTCGACATGGCATGAAGCATCACTGCTTAGGGAAACAATGAGGGCGAGAGGCTAATATCCAGGCCCCTGGGAGCGGCTGGCCAAGGGAAGTTGCCGGAAGCCAGGGAGTGGGAATTGGGAAAGAGCGAACGTGAAAAGGAGAGCAGGACGAAAGCTTACAGAGGTTTGGGAAGGAGCGACCTTGGGTCCGACCACATTGCCGCCCAAAAGGCAAGAGCAAGAGAGAGGTGCAGTCTGGCCCCGGCGCCAAGCCATCTCCGCGCAGGATGTGAGTGGTTCTTTCCTGACTGGCGTCCGTTGCTGCACTTTCCCTTTGGATCCTGGCAAGCCACATGCCAGCTGGCATCGCCAAAACACACAGCGAGTGGCCCAGACAGTCGATGTCCAGAACACAGATGACAAGGCGCGGCACACGGCCAGGTCAGCAGGAGACGGACCGCGGACAGAAAGTGGCTCTTACACGGCGTCCCAAGCCGTGAGGAGGTCAGTTGGCGAGGATGCATGGGGGCGGGCAGAAAACAGAAGGGAAACAAGTCAAAGAGAAAAAGGAAACAAAAGGAAACAAAAAACAGACTGACAAAATAAAAAGATTGAAACACGCTGACGATATGATGGGAACGGCCCTCGAAAATGTGCATGCCAGCGCCAAAAAGATCACCTTTCGCGCGAGAGAAAAGATGAAACAAACGACCTGAAACATTTGCAACACGCAATGAACAGCGCAGAGATCAGACGATGCTCCTATTTGTCCAGCGCCGCCTGCCATACACGCGCGTAGCCCCTGGCGGTGATCTTAGCGCACGTTTTACAAGTCCACCAGTAAACACTCGGCCTCATTCTGACGCCTCGAGCTTCGGCTCCACACACGTTCATCTGCCCTTCGGCTCAGGCGCCGAATCCAACCCAGCGGTCAGCCACGCCAGGCCAATCAGATCCGTAATGCGGCGATGCCAGGCCGACTGGGAACACCGACGCTGAGCTATTTTCAGGAGTCGTCTTTCTTTCCGCCTTTGGTGACAAGTCTTGACAGCTGTCTCAAGGAGGGGAAGTGGTCTAGATTGCCTTTATGCTGTTTGCGCCCAAGCCATGGCCCGGGACAAGCAGCATGAAACGGCCTCGAAAAGGGGTACATGGGACTCGAGATCCATTTGGCGCTTTGGCCATGTGCCTGAGTTTGTACTCAGTATACCTCATTCTTTTCTGCCATTGCCGGTCCGTTGTGCCATTTCTGTTGGCCTCACGAGCTTGAAAATGCGACCTGCACAGAACCAGCTTTTCTCTGGGGAGCATTTTCCGGCGCCGTGCTTCTTTTCTTCTCCTTCCAGAAGAAAAAGGGGCAAGGAGTGATCAGGGTCAAGAGTCTAGGCCGCATCTCTGCATTGTCCGCTGTTGGTGCTATTTGCCCCCCTCCCCCTATTTTTTTAGGCTGGGTGTCTGTCTATCAAGTTGGGGAACGTTGACTGACGGGAGACGGGAATCTGTCAGAATAGGGCAGGTCGCAGCAAGCCTTGTGGCCCTGGATCTCTATGAATGCTAAATAACGCACGACGCATACATCTACAGATCTAAGCAGATAGGCACGATGGATATACATGTATATGTGCATGTATATGGGGCCAACGGGACCAGGAATGAGACTGATAGTACGGAGTACCTGGAAGTAGAATACCGACTCAATAAAAAGAACAATCGCAATTTTGGGGAAGAATATACAAAGTAAGGTTGGGGAGAAAGGCCATGAGCGGAGATGCGCCTTGTTGTCGATCCGGAGAGCAAGGCAGATCTCCAGCGATGGCGCATTACTATGGAACGTTTCCTTTCACTAGATTCCTGTGGCTCCTGCTCCTGATTTCTTTTCTCCTTCCGAGACCCCTACAAGGGATCTGCAGATCAGGGATCTCATCGGACGCTGAGCCTTTCTGTCCTGAGGCGCCTGTACATGTCTGGCTTGCCTGTCTTCTCCACTTTGTCTATTTGTCTATTTGTCTATTTGTTTGTTTTGTTTGTTTTGTTTATTCTGTCAAGTCTCGATTCATCACCTTTGCGCGCGTTGTCTTTTTCCTCTGTAGCATTTAACGCCCCTTTTGGCCGCATCGTTATGCGCATTCGTCGGTTCTCTCATCGGCCTCGGTCTCGGACAAACTCTACTAGGCTTCACACCCACCGTATGGGCTCGCAGATTCGATGTGACCCCGTGGAACAGCAGCACACCATGTAGCTACATATACATTAATAGAGGCTCATGGACTCGACTCCAAAGACACCTTGAACTTGTCTGCTTGGCCAGCTTCGAGGCATTGACAGTTGACAGACGGCTGGCCAGACCTTCCTTGTCGATCTGTACTCTTCTAGGCAGGAGCTTTGGAGGACCAGGGACTGCAGGATGTATTGCGGAGTGCATGTGCACACTCTCAAAAGCACCACCATACACGAAAAGACTAGGCCACAAGGACAACAGATTCACGCAGGTTGGCTCGGTGGTATAGTATAGTGTTTAATTTCAGTAGCAAACCAATTTTCGAATACAAGAGTGAGTACATCTAGATATATACAGTTAAAAATTTGTCAGAAAAGGACCCTCAAAATCGCACGTGAACATATGCCCGGTGACCAGAAAACCCTGTACTCAAAGCGACCGGGACAGTATGGTATATCAGAGGATGTTTTGCTGCGTGCGGGGCACGGGTTGCCCCGTATGCCCATCTCTTTCTCTTTCCCTTCCCTTCGTTTCTTTCCGTCTTATTTTGCCTCTCTACTGCTCGTTTGACAAACAGACCGGCCATGCCCATGCCCGTGCCAATGCACATGCTGGTCAGAAGGATCTTTCTTCTTTGTCCGCCGCAGCTCGCTGAGGCCCGTGACAATCTGGCGAGCACCGGTTGCGCCCAGCGGGTGACCGAGCGCGATGGCACCGCCACGGGGGTTCATCTTGTTCCAGTCCAGGGCCAGCTTGTCGCGGCAGTAGACAGCCATGCTCGCAAAGGCCTCGTTGATCATCGATCACGTCAATGTCCGCGAGCGTCAGGTTTGTACTGCGCCAGCAGCTTGGGAATGGCCAGCGACGGGCCAATGCCCATAATGCGCCGTGCCAGGCCGGCCACCGTGCTGCCGACGTACTTGGCCACAATGGGCTGGCCGAGGCGCTGTGCCGTCGAACGCTTCATCAGAAGAACAGCCGCAGCGCCGTCGGTTGACCTGGCTGGCGTTGCCGCCCGTCGTTCGTGGCGGCCCCACTGCGCGGAATGCGGCGCGGATCTTGGACAGAGTCTCAAACGTCGTGCCGGGCCGGATGCCCTCGTCGCGGGCCAGTGTGACCTCCTTCCAGTTGCCTTCGGCGTCCTTGACACGCGTCTTGATGGGCACAATCTCGTCGTCGAAAAGGCCGTCAGCCTGTGCCTGCTCGGCGCGGCGGAAGCTCTCAACGGCGTAGCGGTCCATCTCGGCACGGGTGATGCCAAAGTCAGAAGCAACGTTCTCGCTCGTCCAGCCCATGGGCTTCTGGCAGTCGACCGACTCCTGGTTGTGCTTGGTGACCTCCTCATCAAACGGCTTCTCCAGGGAATCGCCGCCAACAGACATGGACTCGGCGCCAATGGCGATGCCAATCTCAATGTTGCCGGCCGAGATCTGGTTGGCAATGTCGGCGGTGACCTTCAGGCCCGACGAGCAGAAGCGGTTGAGCGACGAGGCACCTGCAGTGTTGGGGAAGCCGGCGGCCAGGGCAGCTGCGCGGCACTTGTATGCAGCCTTGCTCTCACCGACGTTGCCCAGGCAGATGTCCTCGACGAGCGCAGGGTCGAGGTTGCTGCGCTCGCGGACCTCCTTGAGCAGAGCATAGACAATGTATTCGAGCGTAGTGTCCTTGAAGCCGCCCTTCTTGCCCTTGGTCAGGGCGTGCGGATCGCAAGCGTTGATAACAATGTTCGTCGGGGTTTCTTTGCAGTCCTGTCCACCGTGTTAGCAGAGTGGCGCGAGAGCAGATGAGAATGAGAGGGCGATGCAAAGCAATCGCTCTTCCATCACCGCACAAGCTTAAGCTTACAGGGTGTCGACAGCGCCCTTGCCCGGCGCAAGGTGCTTGAGAATGTTGCCCAGACCGTTCAGCCATTGCAAAGTTGGAACTGTAGATGTGCGGCAGAGGCGAAACGGGGTGAAAAAAGGAGAAGAAGATGAGATGAGGTCGAAATGGAGGACGGTAAACACCGGCGGGGATGGGAGCACAGTACAAGTCGGGCGGTCGGTTCGACGTCCGGTTCGACAGTAGTGGTTGTTGCTGAGAATGCTAGACAGTGTCAGACGGTCGCAATGCCAGATGAATTGAAAGATGTCGAGGTGGATATTAAACGCCAGTGCGACGATTCTTTTCTGCGACACGAACGGCAATATATCATGCGCTGCTCCTTCCCCGTTCGTTCTATTTGTCAGTACACGAGGCAGGCAGTCGCGCCCCAGCTTTCCCCCATTGCCGAGGCTCGAAGGCCCCGTCTGCAGCCGTCTGGCCCTTTCCTGATTGGGCAGTGGCTACGGCAACATAGCGGCAGTTTTCCTCTCCCCGCTTGGTGCTGGTTTCCCCGCTGGAAGCCAAGCTCTCCAGAGGGTGAATTCTCCGTATTCTGGCTAGGCGAAAACGGCAGGAACAAAGCGAACAAGAGTGCGGTTGATTGATGTTCCTGGCATAAACAAGGCAGGCGCATTGGGCTTTGGAGAATGAAGAAGGTGCGCCTGGAAACATTCCAGATCAGGAAGTAGAGAGCAACGGTCGCAACTAGCAGTCCAGCTCTTTCCTGTCTGGCGAGTTTAAACGAAACATCAGCTAGATCTCCCTCCATTGTCTTGACTTGTGCAATTCTCGGCCTCAACTCGACAGGCCAGATCATGCCTCCCGGCATGTCGCGGCAATTGAGGCCGACCTGCGGCTGCACAGCTTCTGCAACAGCTCCCCCCAAAAGCAACCCGCACTCGCGACATTCACTTACTATCCCCAAAAAGCATAGCCCGCAACGGCCCATCCTCGAATCTGAGCGAATCTCGGGCTGACACCCACTCGCTGCGTGGGATTCCGCGTCGACTTCTGTTCACATCAATTGATTGAACTAGGGATATTTGTTGTCATCGACAAAGTAAAGTGACCGGATCGATCGGACGTGGCCGCATAAGACTGGTCCTGGCCATTCTCTCTTTTCTCTCTCTTTTCTCTCTACTCTCTTCTCTCTTCTTTCTTCACATTCTCTCGTATTCTCTTTTCTCTGCTTGACTTCCTCTCGGTGGCTGCCTTTGTCTTCGCGTCTCCACCAGGCATGGCCGTCGGCGAATGGCTCCACGCCAGGCCGGCCACGTTGTTTTAGCACTGCAGTGGTGAACCTGTCTGGTGTATCTTTGACTGCACGGACCGGAACCTAGCTCGTCCAGGATCTTCTGGTGCATTCCCCGATGCACTGGTTGCACCCTAGTGCTACCTCCGGCAATCCATATTGGGAAACCGGGCAACGCACCATGAAGCAATAGAGTGCTCTTGACAAGGAATGAGGCTGGGAGACAAGAGTAGTAATGACAGAAACACGAGGCCATAGATAGATATGCACACGGAAGAGAAAAAAAGGGCAATAAAAGAGCCAGCCACAATGCAACACGAGAAGATACACTCGCTGACTCGGAAGGCAATGCAAAGCGCACATACAAGGGTAGGCCGTTGCTGGTGGCCGTCCGGTCTACGATTTGTCTGCGAGGGTTGTCTGGCCGCAGCCTCTAATCTTGTACTCCGTACAGTACTTTGTATCTTAAGATAGCTTCTCATCAGCCTAGACCGGCCCTTGCCCTCGATTGACTGCAAGTGAACGGAGCTGAGCTGCGCCCATACGCCGTCCACTGTATTGAGTTATCGTTCCACAGGCAAGGCTGTCTCTCCGTTTTATCGGGTTCTAATAAGCTGAGACGTTGCTCCATGTGTCAGTCTCTTCCCTCGCCAACTGAATCTCAAACCCCCTTTTCCCTTCTTCACATCGACACATCCGTTCAATGAGAAAATGATATCCATCCTGTCTCTTCCATATTCAAGCCTTGCAATGCCAGACGGATAGGATTTCTAGTCTCAATCCACGGCCAATTCTCCTGCTTATTATCCGGCACATTATTTTACAATGCATCTTGCGTCGCCTGCGGCCATCTTGATGGCCTTGTTGTCATCATTCTCTGACGTCTCGGCGGCTTCCTCTGGAAAACGCGGCCTTGTTTTCACGCCCCAACTCAACATGGCCTGAGGACAACTACATCTGGACGCGGCCTCCTTCAGACCTTACTTGGTACTACAACTACGGCGTTTCCCCGTCTCCCGTTTACGACAATCTTCACAGAGCGCATTTGAGTTCGTGCCCATGTTGTGGGGTGCGCCGTCGAGCACATCGGACACCACATTCTTGACCACCGTCAAAGCTCTCTTGGCCAAGGGAGTCAACATTAGCCATGTCATGACATTCAATGAGCCGGAGCTCTCGACAGACTATGGTGGCAGCAGCGTCGACCCAACCACCGCTGCAAAGCTTTGGGTGTCCAACATCATCCCTCTGCAGTCCATCGGCGTCAAAGTTGGCTTGCCTGCATGCTCCGGCAGCACCGACGCTGTGCCTTGGCTTGACCAGATTGCTCGGGAACTGCAGCAAGCTGATTAGTACCGGTAGCAAGACCGAGAATTGCACGTTTGACTTCGTGCCGTTGCACTGTACGGTGATTTCGATGGCCTGGCCAGTCATATCGGTACTTATGCAGCAGCGTATGTTGCCCGCTTCCCTCAACGCTTCTTTGACCACGCACGCGCAGTCAAAGCACCCTTTCTCGCTGCTGACTGCCTAGGTTCCCAAATGCATCTCTCTGGGTGACCGAGTTCAACGACAACGACCAGGACCTCTCCGCGACACAGGCATACTTCAACACATCGGTGGCTTACCTCGACAACCTCACGTATATAGAAAGATATTCGCTGTTTGGTGCCTTCCGGTCGTCCGTGTCCAATGTCGGCCCCAACGCAGCCATGCTCAGCGCTGGCGGCCAGCTCACAGATATCGGGTCATGGTATCTGGGGCGAGAATACAACTGGGGTTTCTCCAGAGAGCACTGCACGGTCAGCCGGGGCACCTTCTTTTTGTCGCGATACCCTGTCGCGTGCACTTGTGTCCTCGTTGCTTACCAGTATTGCTCTTTTTGCAATTGCATAGCGTTGTTTTATTCATTGGTTGGGCATAGATTTCCGTCTATCAATCTGGGTTGATTTTGATATCAAATGGTCACTTGCTCAATCTGTGTGTATGTTTTTATCCCTCCGCTGTCGTCCTCCTCTTCTCCCCTACCCCAGTCCTTAGAACCGGCCACGGTTCAGGAACTTGTTGGGCAGATCGACGTACTTGGCACGCAGGTACTCGCCAATGTTCTTGCCAAGGGTGTCTAGCTCGCTGGTCGAGTTGTAGCCACGGTCGAGGTGGTCGCGCAGCAGGAAGTGCACGGCGCGGATGCCCGGAATCTCAAAGCGCTCAATGACACCGCCCTTGTACTCCTCGTCCAGCAGGTGCTTGATCTTGTCGACCGTGAGCAACAACCGCAGCCAGTCCCACTCGTCATCGTGGCGGACGTAGAAGCCAACATTGGGCGTCGCTGGCCTTTGTCGCCCGAGCGGCAGCCAACAATCCAGCCAAGCGGGCCGCGGGTCGTGGGGCCAAAGGAGTCGAGAGGCACCGGGTACGCCGTCTCGTAGCTCTTCTGGTCTCGCGGGTAGTCCGGCCGGACATTCTGCTGCACGGGGATGTCGACGATCGAGTCTGACCATAGTAGGCGGGCCTGGTGCTTGACCTCCTTCTGGGGCAGCAGAGTGACAAAGTACTCGTAAAAGGGCTTGCCCTCCGACTGGCGCATGTCGTTGCCGAGGGTGGCACCAGGGCAGCTCTGCAAAAAGTTTTCGAGGCACCACCGGTTCATGCCCGGCACGTCGACGCTGGCGCTGTCCATGAGCGCCTTGTTCTTTGTCTGGGCAAAGATGCGGAAGTCGACCGTGGAGCTCTCGATGCTGCGCGGGTTTTCCATGCTGTAGCCGTTGAGCTGGAAGGACAGGCACGAGAACTGGTCAATGTTCTTGCCGATCGAGTGGCGAATCTGCTTCTCGGTCCACTCGGCCTTGGCCTCGAGGTCAAGACCGCAGATGAAGATGTGGAATTCGGCCTGGTAGCCGCCGAATGCAGTGATGCCGACCTTGGTGGTCGATGGTGCGGGCAGGCCCTTTACACCCGTGACGAGGACCTTGTCCTTGTCGAGCTGCTCCATTGTAATGCCCTCGATGTTGGCAGTCACGTCCGAGCCGTAGTACAGAGGGCCCTGGATCTCGTACAGGAGCTGCGACGCGACGGTTCCGACAGAGACCTGCCGTTGTTAGAAATTTTGTGCCAGCCGCGACAGTAAATACAGGCTGCATGAGACTTACCTCGCCGTCCGTGTTGGCCTCCTTGGTAATGACGCTGGTGCCGTCGGCCTGATCTCGGCTATGGGGAAGCCAATGTTCTCGCAGCCATCAAAGAGGTCCTTGAAAGCAGAGTAGTAGCCACCGGTAACGTAGGCAGAGCACTCAATCAGATGGCCAGCCATGAGCGAGCCAGCAAGGGCATCGAGGTCGCTGCGGTCCCAGCCGTGCCACCAAGCGGCAGCACCGATCATGGGTGAAGCATCCGAGACGCGGCCGCAGATGACAATGTCGGCCGCCCTGCGGAGAGCCTCAGCAACGCCGGCACCACCGAGGTAGCACTGGGCACAGACAATATCGTGGCCCCATTCACGAAGAGGTTTGCCCGTCATCAGGCCGACAAAGTCCTCGCCCTTGCCGTCGCATTACAGGCGCTTGACGTGTTGGTCACGTCATCACCGGCCACCCAGGCGACCTTGAGGTCCAGGCCCTGACGCTTGACCTCGGCCAGCACGACCTGGGCCAGCATCTCGGTGTCACTGGCACCGGCATTGACGGCCAGCTTGATGTTCTTGACTGGAGGTAGGGCAGCGCTGGCTCAAGGTTCTCCATAAAAGACGGGTCGTAGAGGCCCCGGACCTTGGCAGGCAGGCGGCCCTCGCCTTGAGCTTTCTCATTTTCAATCTTCTGCGCACCGTGCAGAGTCATGGTGCACTCAGACAGCCAGTCGCCGATGATGCAATCGACATCGCAGTTCTTGGCGATATCACCGATGGCGCGCTGCCGGTCGGTGAAGCCGCCGGAGCAGCCGGCAATGCGGATGCTGCGCTTGGCCGAAGGCATTGTATTGTGGATGATGAAGGAGGGTGTTGGCGGTGGTGGAAAGGCTGGTGTGAATAATAGAGAGGCCCGTGGATGGTACCCTAACTGGACGGGATTCTACTGTTATTTATAACGTGCATGGCTTCGCTACTTTCCCTTCTGGTTGGGCCATCTTGGGATAGACCCGTGAGGGGCGCATCGTCGTCACGGCTACCCCCGTCTCTTGAAGAGTGCACTGACTAACTGGCGAGCATGGCGATTCAGCTGTTTAGTCCCCTCACAGCCGCGTATTAAACAGGGCGAGATGCAAGGTGCCCTGGCAAAGGCCTCACAGGACCGTTGTTGAGGAGGAGTCCAGTTGGCAGATCGGAACTCGAGTTCCTTTGAGGTGCTGGGGTGCATGCTTTTCGAAGCGCGGGGACAAGGTGTGCCCGGCGGAGGGCATCTTACGCGCAAGAGCGGTCTCTGGTGTGGCACGGATAACCCTGCCGTAATCCATCCAAGACTCGAGAACCACTCAAAGACAGTACACATGGTTGATGCTGGGGTGCGGGAGCGGTGCCGGCGTCAGTATTCCGTACCCCGTAGCTGTGACTTACATGGCCAGCGTGGGGCTAAGCAACGCCTGGCTGCAGGCCATTCTTTTCTAGAAACAAAGAATACGCTGTCGTGATTTTTTTAATAACTCATCCTCTTTCCCCGCATACTAGTATTGACGCCGGACTTGTCCATGCTGCGTTCTACTTTGTAATTCTGGGACTGCATGGGGTGTTTGATGATTGACTTAATATTGCCTTTTTTTTTTGACACTGGCAATGTAGAAATAAGTAAACAAAAAAAATATATATATATGAAATTTCCATGTAACAAATTATGTATATATAAGAAGAGCAAAGCGTAAGTGACATACACAAGCTTCTACAAAGGAAGTGCAGGAAATGGCTTGTCTGTGCCGGAAAACGAATACCACAAAACGGTACGCTATCCCAACCCGTCACACTATCCCCGCCTTAAAGTCACAGTACCCTTTTTTAGCTGGGCGTGTTGGTCTCAGGATCCCAAAATAAAGAGAGTGTACGAGTAAGCTGGATATGTAGGATGTAGGTCAACCAATGAGTCAGTGATTGAACACTAGATAGTTGCACCCAGCAGAGCTAGCCATGGACCAGTTACACGGGCATACATGTTTGATAAAGGCGGCTGCATGGTGTGAGCAGATGCCAAGTGCCTTGCTGATGCAAATGTCCATTTCTGTTATTGTTATTGTTATTTTGTTTCATTTGGCCGCGTGCCGAAACTATCAAATTGTCTCGATATCTCCTGCCGCACAGCCTCCTTCATGTCGTTATTCCACTGCGCTCCATGAGGCTTGTCATCCGTGCCAGAGACGTGGCCACGTAGGGCAGATGGGTCCACGGGCGAAGCAGCTCGATCGTGCTGCGGATGTGGGACTCGTCGCGTGTTGTTGGTATGAAAGCCAGCGCCGGCGCCTTGTGCGTGACAATCATCATGGCTACAAAAGCAAATGTCCTAAAGAATGGCGGATAACAGGTCAGTTTGAGTACCAGCGAGTCCCCCATGTATTGATAGTTGATAGTGAGCAGTGAGTAGTGGGTAGTGAGATGGCGACAGGATATGGCAATGACATACGTCCACAACGAGATGTTTGTCCCGAGCTGCCAGCCAAGCAGCTGTTCAGCTGCCACATCCAGGTACAGCGCACAACATCGGAAGCACTCCGTGGCCTCGAGCCGTGCCAAAGCAAGGTCGTCGGTTTTCTCTCGGTCGTTGTGGTAGGCCTCCATAACCTTCAGCACGGAGGCCCACTCGAGCACGGTCTTGAGCGAGAAGTATTGCATCCGCAAGAACGACTTGCGTGCATCAAACAACGGCGTGTTGTCGAGCGGAAAGCGGATCGCTACGGGCAGATGGCGTGCCACTCTGCAGCCTGGTTGCGCAGCTCCGTGGTTACCACAGGGGCATACACCACTCTTGCGTCTGTTTGTGTCAGTCCACAGCTCTTTTTTTTCTTTTCCTCTTCTTCTTTTTTTTCAAGAAACAAAACAAAACAAAACAAAACACAACACAATCTCAGCAAGAGTCCCAGCAAGGCATATGACGCACCATGATAGCCGACCACGTCGAGGGTATCACAGACAAGCTTCCTCAAGCTGATCTGTGCAAGGAAATAGTAGAAGCCGGTGTCTTCGTTTTCGAACTGCGGCAATGGCACAATCTCATGGTACAAAGCGGTGGCCGATGGTGCACATGCGCAACGAGGCTTCAAGCTCACTATGCACTCTCGTTAGTTTTCCGTCATCCTCGACCA
>JADMNF010000139.1:0-87914 GCA_016097085.2 Sporothrix curviconia | reverse complement strand
CCAAATTGCGCATGTCCCACCGCCAGGGTCCGGTTAGGGTTCTGGAAAATCTGCTGCTGCTGCTGCTGCTGCTGCTGCTGCTGCTGCTGCTGCTGCTGCATCTGCTGGAACTGGAGCGGGATCTGGGGCCCATGCCGGAGGCGTCTGCTGCATGGGTTGGCGCTGCAGGAGAGCCATGGGGTTGGTTCATGCTGTGCATTCGGGCCGCCCTCGCCCATTAGCTCCTGGGGGGAGGCACGCCATAGCCATAGTCCATAGGAGGCTGCGGGTTAGTGCTCCGGGAGATGCTGGGCTGCTGTTGATACATGGCCGGCTGCGGAGGCGGCTGCACAGCAGGGGCCTGCTGGGGCTTCTGGCTTTGGCTGGCGCATGGCGCCTCGACCTCCTCCAGACTCAGAATCTTACGGCCGCCGGGGGCAGCCTGGCTCGGCGTCGAGGTAGCTTGGGGTGTAGACGAGACCACTGGCTTCTTGGGGGCAACCCCCAAAAGCAGCATCGACCTGCATGTCGGCTTCGGGCTCCTTGTACTTTTCATAGCCAGACCGGGCGGGCTTCGGCGGGCGCGAAATAGCTGTAACTGTTGGTTGTGGGCGGCAGCCGGGGCCTGGTGGTAGTCGTTGCGGGGGGGGCGCAGCAGCGTTGCGCGTCACGGGCTGCAGCAGATTGAACCGCGCGTGCTCCTCCTCAATGGCGTTGGAGACCTTTGGCCGTCTGGCCGAAAAAGTCAATAGTCATTGCCAACCTTTAACGGAGGCCAAAGCCACCGCTTGCGTTGCCGCCGCTGCCGCCACACCGCCGCTGCTGCCGCCAAGGTCGCCGTCGTTGTTGAAGGCATCGCGGTCTCCTCGAGCTGGTCGCCCAGGCCGTCGTAGGTGTCCTCGAATTCGAGAGCATCGCGACGGCGTTGCCCGGTCGACAAGCCAGCAAAGGGATCGGTTGGTTTGCGAGAAGCCCGGCGCGGCCGTGTTTGTGACGCGGATTTGCGTCAAAAGCCAAAGAAGGCCATACTGAGATTGTTTTCCGCAGTTGTCGCTGGTTGACGCACGGAGGGATAGGGTTGATGGGTGAGATTGGTTTGTTTGGTGGAGGCAGGTGTATGGCCAGAATGTTTCGCAAAATACGATACACGCAAAGTTCGTTGCGTGGTCATGTGACCAGAGTGGACATAGTCACGTGCACCTGCCCACAAAAGGAATAGCTCGGTCACTGAGCAAATGCAAAGTATTACATGTCGACCTGTAACTGACTTACATCAACAACCACTGCCTCTGTCGGGCCCGTTCACAATAGGAACTGCTGCGAATGCTGATCAGAGCCAGTTCGCCATGTCTGGTCGGAGGTAAATAGCCAACTAGCCTTGATGTATTGGTCTGAACGCGCAGTTGTGCGCCAAGACAGAAGCGAAGAGACAGGCGGTCTCTTTGTGCAGGGAAAGGCGCTATAGTCGGCTACAGGCGTTTACTGTACTCGTAGGGCATCACGAGCGGCTATTGGGCGCTGACGACGGTGAGCCAGAACGCCAACAGGCCTGTGGCACGCGCCCCTTTCCGGCTAGCGCAGCAGATTATTTTGTCTTGGCACAGTTTCAGCCGTTGCTTGGTACATGTACAAAGCTGTGTCAGTAAGATACATGCAATAGTCTGACGGCAGCACCACGCGGCAGTCGAAAGTGTTTATTTTGCTAATTACATCCGGAGTGCAATAATAACTGTCGATCCTAAGGGATCTCGTTCTCTTTAATCGCTTTTCCTCCTGCCCTAAAACAGCTACTGTAAACAGCGCTTGTAAAAACGGTGTCCTTACTCGACCATCAACTCCGTTTTGTCACGTGGTCAATTGCAGGCAATCGCATATACAACCTGATCTCTTAGCAGCGTTGCATTAACTGTGCTTTCCACCCCTGCCGATTTACGCAACCTTCCATGGAGGCTGCCTGCCGTACCGCCCTGACGCACTCCTTCCGCAGACTCCGTCCTGTCTCCGCTTCCTCCCTTTGTCGCGTCGCGCGACCTCCAAGACTCGCGCGACCTCCAAGACCGGTGAAAGGCTGCTATCGAAGAAGAGAACACATTGCCGCATCCCTGTGACCAGCAGCCCCTTGTGTTCCTTTTGGGCCATCGTCTCCATTTTGTTTCTTTTTCTGCAGCCCCTTTCACGAAATACGAGCGTCTCGGCCCAGCCACGGCGTCCTTCGTCTCACATTCTTTCTTGGTCCAACTTGAAATACAATGCATAAATACATCTTACAAGCAAAGAATTACAGCGAGGTCTGATTCACTTGGCTGTTTACAATCTGCAATAGCGCTAGTGAATAGGGAGATATCAGCGTCCGTAAGACCCTGTGCCTGGGATTACGACTCCTCGGGCTTTCAACAGCTCTCTCTACAGATGCCGTAGATTTTCTTAACTATGGTGTGCGCCGACCGACGGACACAGTGTAAAAGTATGAATTTAGCGATAGTCTGTACAGGAGATATCTTAACTTGGCCAAGCCAAGCCAAGCCCAGCGAGAGGGCCCTCCAATTCCGTAAATTGAGGCCAGCTGCATTACGCTGTCTTCGTTAAGCGAAAATTACTGGCTATATTGGCCACTTCCCAGTTCCCAAAAAATAAGACAAAGTACCTCTGCAGACGCTACCCAAACAAGGTCTAGACACGTCTGGCCACAGGAACGCGGACTCACCGAATAAAGACCCACTGCAACACGCGGCGGGCATTTGTACTCGATTTTTTATTTTCTGCATTAGGTGCTCTTAGGAAAGCAAATAATTGATTCCCGATTTCGACAACCCCTTTCCAGCCCAGCTACGAGGTCCGCTCCTTCTCTCCCTCCTCGTAATACCCCTTTCTCTGCTTTCACGCCCCCTTTTCCTCCCCTTGGCGTTGATCTCATATCCGCATCCTGGCCTCCTGCACTATCTTTGGTTTTTCTTGCCCTTTGAATCTCTATTCCTCGCCCCTCGCTTTTTTCCCTCTTCATTCTTCGTTCTGCTTAGTCTCGACGTTTTCTCCTGTCCTTCTATCACGACCATTCGACCTGCTTCGCCTGGCATCTTCATCTCGTCAAAGCGGCAGACATCCAAGTGTCCCCGTTTCGCTGGCACCCCTTGCTGCAGTCTTGGCGTCGTCCATTTAGCCTCTTTCCTCAACCTCCACCCCCACACTCTTCCTTCTTCTTTCTCTTCTCGTCGATCTCTTTTCTTCTTATCCCTTTTCACTCCCACTTAGTTGCTACCTTTTTTTTCTTTGTTGTTCTTATTATTTTGTTTCTTTCTACTTTAACCGGCCGAGGAGACGTTCTTGACATTGTTCTTCTCAACGCTGCGCCAATCCGTTCTTCGAGCATCAACCAGCCTCGACAGTCGTTCCTTTTCTGCATTTTCTCTTCTTTTTTTTCATCGCCACAGCGTCCGTCCAGGCCGCACTCGTTCCACAATCATGGTCGGCAACGCCCGCTACGTGCGGTACATTGTGATCGCATTCTTTGTAACGTCTGGCCTCGTCCTCACCGTTTTCGCCCGCTTGTTCTAACCCAGTACTCTCCTGCCAGTGATCGCAAATCGTTTACTTACGTCGTCCGAATTTCGGCGTCCGACAATGTCGCCCTGCGGACCCGAGATGCTTGCCTGAAGCCGGGCTCCAGCTCGGCGTCTGGCTCCGACTACGCGTCCGATTTCGGCGTCCGACACATTGGCCAACCCGGCTCCAAGTTGGATTCGTCGTCATCGTCATCCGACAGCCAGAAGGCCATCGAGGACTCGTCCAGCACCTCGGGCGGCTCTCTGTCCAGTTGGCAAGACGGGCAGCAGCGTAGCGGCAGCGCTCTTGACTTCCCCCTGGCTATGCCCCAACGACCCCGGTTTCTACGCTCCTGTCGAGGAGGCGCCCCGGCCGCGCATGAACGCCACGTTTGTCACCCTCGCCTCGCAACTCGGACGTCTGGGAAGTCGCTCGCTCTATTCCGCCAGATCGAGGACCGCTTCAACAAGCGCTACCACTACGACTGGTCTTCCTCACGACAAGCCCTTTTGACGAGGAGTTCAAGAAGGTCACGACGTCGCTCATCTCTGGCACGACCCACTACGGCCTGATCCGCCCGAGCACTGGTCGTTCCCCGACCACATTGACCAGGACAAGGCCAAGAAGAAGATCATCTACGGTGACTCGTCAGCTACCGCCACATTGTGCCGTTTCGAGTCCGGTTTCTTCTTCAAGCAGGAGCTGATGCTCAACTACGACTACTACTGGCGCGTGGAGCCCAGCATCGAGTACTTTTGCGACATCCACTACGACCCTTCCGCTACATCACGCGAGAACAACAAGAAGTACTCGTTTGTCCTGATCTGTACGAGTACGCGGAGACCATCCCCACGCTCTGGGAGTCTACCAAGAAGTTCATTGCCGAGCACCCCGAGCACATTGCCGAGGACAACTCGATGCGCTTCCTGAGCGACGACGATGGAGAGACCTACAACAAGTGTCACTTTGTATGTTTTTTTCTTTTCTATTTTCTCTCGTATTTCTCCCGTATTTCTTGTTTTTATTTTCTGTTTTCTTTTACCCTTCACCATCTAATGCATATGTACTAACACCCCCTCAGTGGTCCAACTTTGAGACGGCAAACCTGAACTGGCTGCGCCTCCAAGGCCTACACCGACTTCTTTGAGTCCCTTGACAAGGATGGCGGTTCTTCTACGAGCGCTGGGGTGACGCCCCGGTGCACTCGATTGCTGCGGGTCTGCTGCTCAAGAAGGAGGAGATTCACTTCTTCAACGACATTGCCTACTACCACGTTCCTTTCACCCACTGCCCCACGGGCGAGGATACGCGCCAGAAGCTCCGTTGCCACTGCAACCCCAAGAACAACTTTGACTGGAAGGGCTACTCTTGTACGTTCATACCCACATGAAACTCACGACGGCTGAATATACCTACTAACAAACAATTACAGGCACCTCCAGATTCTTCGACATCAACAAACCTGAGAAGCCAGAGGCTGGAGAAGCAGAGGCTTAAGGGATTAATACGCTCGTTTTTACTCCTTCCACTTCCTCGAATCTCGCCCCTATACCTCAAAACACATTCAAGAAAAAGGCAGGGATATGTGCATGTCTGTGGTGAGCGACTTCTGAGCTCCATTATTTCGTGCTCTTGCGAACAGGGCTAGGTCTCAATATTTGACACATGCGGCTTGTCTGGATCCGAAGACGCACAGGCGTGCAGCTACACAACTGGCTGGCGATACATTTGACTTCGAAAACAACCAACTTGCAAATTATACAGGCGGCGTACTTGGATTGATAACGGGAAGATTCTGATTTTGTATTTTGGGATTCCGTTCTTTTCTTATTTGTTATAATTTTTTAAACGAAAATATTTCTCTTTTTCACTCTTGTCGTTCCCTTCTTCTAGTTTATCACGTCGGGACCATACATCAAAGGAAAGCGGACTTGAACACTGGTTTTTTTTTTCATTTTTTCTGTACGATATTCAGCAAAATAAAACGTGGAAAACAGAGCACGACATTTTTTGAACAGTGACAAACAACACACGTAAATGCGTGGGCGCTTGGTCTCGCAATGGGCAGGCTGTAAAAGACGAAATGGCATCTCATATTGTACACTACATAAAATACACGCGGTTCATTATATGCATCTACAGATCCAACGCTGTTCTCAACCTCCAACCGGTTCTATGTCTTTTAACCCACGGAGGCAGTCTTGGGCTTCTTTGTACCAAACTTACTCCGCGACGTCATACGGTTCGCAACACCAGCCTTGATTCTATGTTAGCATTTTGTTGTCCATAGCAAAACTTACGCAAAAACCAAGGGCACAAGGAGGCATTTCAGAAACATACCAGATCCAGAGCACCACGGATCAGACGGTACCGCACACCAGGACAATCTTGGGCACGACCACCACGGACCAGAACCACGCTGTGCTGCTGGATGTTGTGGCCCTCGCCGGGGATGTAGGCCGTGATCATGCGACCGTTTTGACAACCGGATACGCGCCGTCTTGCGCTCGCCCGAGTTGGGCTTCTTGGGCCGCGTGATGCCCACCTTGAGACACACGCCCTTCATCATCGGCGCCTTTGTATCAGACAGAGCGGGAGATACGGCGTGACGCGCACGCTGGGGCTTACGGCAGCCACGCAGGACCTGGTTCAGCGTCGCCTGGGGCGCCGGGTCGAGGAAAAGGGGCGAAATGTGCTGGCAATCGGGAGACGCGATGCTATTGACATGGCGGGAAAGGATGAGGTCGTCGCGGTAGGAGCGAATTTGGGAGCGAAGCGGCACGGCTGGCCGGAGCAGCAACCGCAGCAGCGGCGAGACCATGCTTGATTGCATAGTCGAGGGGACAATGGCGGGAGGGGTGGTGGTGGTGACGCTGGAGGCGGTGATCGTTGACGACAACCTACATGTACCCAGATCACGAACTCTCGTACCAGATGCCCCTTTGAATGATGGCCTCACTAAAAATTTCGCCGTCTGGGTCACGTGGAGATAATGCAATGTCGACTGCCAGATGCGATAACGAGTCAGACTCCGGAAATTCACTTATTGCGGACCCGCTCCTTGCTGGGCTTCGTCGCGCCTCGCTCGGCCGCACTTCGCGAGACCAGGCCTTCATCCCCACCACTCGGCATTGGGCGCGTGCCAAGCTTGTACCCCGGTCGGCTGGCTGGAGCGTGCGTGCGGGACCTTCGTCACAAGCAATGGATACCCTCGGTTCAAAATCTCCAATCTGCTCAGAGAACCACCTATGTTCAACCGCGGGGCACAATGTTGCTCTCCGCCGCCTATTTTCGCTTGTGGACGGAGAACGGCGACCAAGCAAATGGGCTGTCTTTACCAGGGACTTGAGGAAAAAAGAGAGAAAAAAAGTCTAGTTGTTGTCGTGTACCGTAATTTCTTTTTTTAAATGTCTTACTCCTTTTGAAATCTCTCCGTGTTGCCGTCGTGTCCCGCCAGCTGCTAGCTATATAGCCTTACACCGGTCGCTCTTACCCCAACTTTGCTTCTCCTTTGCCTCTTTCCCCCTTTGCTCCTTCCACTTAGCCGAACATCTCTCTACCTTGTCTCCTATTCTCATACGACGTCGTCTCTTGCTCCGTCGCGTCACAAACAGCCACCATGTCGTCCTTCGTACGGGCTCTTCGCCCGGCCCTCCGCATGGGCCAGGCCTCGACCCTTTCCAGATTCGCCTCTGCTGTCCCGCGGAGACTGCCGGAACACATAGTGACTGCCCAGGCGTATGTGCTTCTGCTTGCATGTGCTTTCGCGAATTTTTGTCTTTTTAAAAGGGGATACCCCCTTCCCCCACGAGACATGTTTTGACTAACATTCGGATGCTTCTGCCCGTGTAGCACCCGCTCGTTCTCGTACACCCCGGCCCGTCGCGACGATGAGGTGCCCCACCTACCCATCATGTCCCTCAACGAGCTCGAGTCGTCCATGCAGGAAGCCGTGCAAAAGTTCGCCAGCGAGGTTGTTCTGCCCAAGGCCCGCGAGATGGACGAGGCCGAAGCCATGGATCCCGAGATCGTCGAGCGCCTGTTCGACAGGGCCTCATGGGCATTGAGATCCCCGAGGAGTTTGGCGGTTCCGGCATGAACTTCACCTCTGCCATTATCGCCATTGAGGAGCTGGCCCGTGTCGATCCAGCGTCAGTGTCATGTGCGACGTGCACAACACCCTGGTGAACACTCTATTCACGCGCTACGGCAGCCCCGCGATGCAGAAAGCGCGTCCTGCCCAAGCTCGCCACCGAGTCCGTCGGTTCGTTCTGTCTGTCGGAGCCCGTGTCTGGCTCTGACGCTTTCGCCCTGGCCACGCGTGCCACCGAGACCGAGTCCGGCTACAAGATCTCCGGCTCCAAGATGTGGATCACCAACAGCATGGAGGCCGATATCTTCATCGTCTTTGCCAACCTCGACCCCAGCAAGGGCTACCGCGGCATCACTGCCTTCCTCCTCGAGAAGGGCATGCCCGGCTTCTCGATTGCCAAGAAGGAGAAGAAGCTGGGCATCCGCGCCAGCAGCACCTGCGTGATCAACTTTGATGACGTCGAGATCCCCAAGGAGAACTTGATTGGCGAGAAGGGCCAGGGCTACAAGTACGCCATTGGCCTGCTGAACGAGGGCCGCATCGGCATTGCTGCCCAGATGACCGGTCTGGCGCTGGGCGCCTGGGAGAACGCCGCCCGCTACTGCTACAACGACCGCAAGCAGTTTGGCCAGCTGATTGGCGAGTTCCAGGGCATGCAGCACCAGATGGCGCAGTCGTACGTTGAGATTGCTGCCGCCCGCGCGCTCGTGTACAACGCTGCCCGCAAGAAGGAGCTCGGCGAGGACTTTGTCAAGGATGCGGCCATGGCCAAGCTGTACGCGTCGCAGGTTGCCGGCAAGGTCAGCAGCCTGGCAGTTTGAGTGGATGGGCGGCATGGGCTTCGTGCGCGAGGGCCTGGCCGAGAAGTTCTTCCGTGACAGCAAGATTGGCGCCATCTACGAGGGCACCAGCAACATCCAGTACGTACCCCCTTTTTTCTTATTCCACGTGGACATACGTAAACATACATGTATCCAGTCTGCAACACCAGTATGCTGACCGCCACCACCAGGCTGAACACCATTGCCAAGCTCCTCCAGAAGGAGTACACCGCATAAGATGGAAATGGACTCTATTCTCCAGGTTTTTTTTAGTTTAGCGGGAAGCATAGAGGACGACAGCATGGGTCAGGGAGGACTTCCGCATTGTAGAGCCCCATGCCCGGAAGAAAAAGACGCGACATGATTGTTTATTTTCGGCGTTTTTTTTTTTGTTCTGGGAATTTGGTATAAATGTGTTGTAGATACACAAATGGATAATTATATGTCTACAATGATTTTTTCAAATTTGAAGTTGACCAGATCGTGTATCTGATTTATTCCTTCAAATTCATATATAAATTTTTTTTTAAAAAAGTGAAATGCGTAGATTAAAATAACCAAAATAACAACCTTTTGTCTCTCTTAAATATTTTCTTTTATATTTATTTACAAAAGAGAAGTATTAACAATATTGATTAAAATTCCAACATATACGATGACAACCGTCAACGGATTTATTTAAAACGACAGAAAAGCAGGGGAGGCTGACTATATGGCCAATGGTTACGTTTCACGCAACGGGAGGCCGTTGGAATTGCCACTGTGGATCGCCAGCACTGCCGAGAAACCTGATCAACCAAGCCTCCTGGAGGCCTAGAAATGCCCCTGCCGATTCATGTCACCGAGCTTTAGGGCGAGCAATTGAGGATGAATACGAGGCGTGGCAAAGGGCCAATATAAACGGATCGAGAGAGCAATAAACATGACGATAAACAACGGTAGCACAAGGTAGCCTTGGAGTTGAAACTTGGATTTCAGAACGCTTCTTAGTGAACGGCTGCCTCTTTTGGCTCGTATTCACCTGGAATCACTGGCCCCAGCCATCACGTGCTCTCGTTCAGTATTACCTGCCAGAAAATGCAGCCGCGAATGAGCCCTGATGCCTCTCGAAAGCCTTACGAGTAGTCTCTGTCCAGGGATTGCTTGTTTTGTCAGTTGGGCGGGTTGAGCCTTCCCCACCTCCTGCTTTCGGGCGACACAGGCGCGGGGGGGCCTCGTGAAGCAAGTCCTACAATCCAGGACAGCTCACAGTATGGGAATGGGAAGGCGCGACGGGGCTATGCGCCCCGATCTCGCTGCGTCCGACCAGCCAAACTGGCAGGAACGTCCTGAAGAGAAGGAGCGATACAGAAGACAAAGCTGGCTTGCGATTTTATAAGATCTAAATAATCCGTAATGTGGTGCCATTCCAACACCAACCAACGCCGCGCCAGCGAGCACGACCGATACGTCACTGCTCTGCGGACCTACAGGCGTCAAAACCACCCCTGTCCACCCTCGCAGCTCCCTGGAAACCGTTGACTGACGTGCTTGTGCGTATTATTTGTACCTACTGTACTTTGCGCCTTCCGAGACGGGCCACCTCCACACAAGCCGCCGCGCACCAGAAAACTAGGGCGAAAACAAAGCCGTCAACTGCAACAACAGCCCTCTTCTTCCCTCCCCCGTTCGCCTTCCTTCCCCTCCTTGCCTAGTTGCATTTCGAGCACCCATTTTTCGTTCCTTCCTGCGTTTTTGTTCCAGTTGGGCAGGCATTCTTCCCACCAGTTCCAGTTCCTTGCTTGTATTGCCTCCCCTCTTCCTCTGCTCTTCCAACATCTGCCTACCCCCGTACGGCATCGTATGCTCATGGGCTCCACGTCGACACCAGCAAACACGGAAATCTGCCGTGGCTCCTTTTTTCCCTTTTCTCTCCCTCCTCCCCTCGCCCTCCTTGCCAAACAACGGGCAATTCCTCTTCCTCCGCCCTCTCCCAATAGCCTGTATCGCTGGAGCTGCATTTCCCACCGCAGGCTTCGCGTACCTAAAGACTGACCCCCCATTGCATCTTGCTTCTCTTCTCCAGGGCTGAAACACTGCTTAGCTTCTGTTTTATTCTCGTGTTTCCTCGCTCCCCGCCCAGAGCCCTCTTTCTCTCTTCTTTTCCCGCCTGTCTGCGCACCACCCCTCACCCTACACTATTTATTGCTTGGGTCTCCTACTCGAGCTTCTTTTCTCTCTCTCGCTTTGCCGTGTGCATCTGTACGCAGTCCATCGCGAGATCACATCTTGCTTTGCGATTGTAGACCTCCACCTCGTGCAGCAGGGCGATTGGACCACAGTACGAGATCAGACGACCTGTGCGTCATTCCGGCTTGTGTTTTGACACGCAAGTACAACACGGCCTCTCTTCGACCTTCAACTAACGAAACTCGACGAATCTAGACTTATTCTCGCCCTTTTCTACTCGGCAAGCTCTATTGATTCTACCGGCCGTAACTTGTTTGTGGCCTTGAACGGTTGCCACCCAATTTTTTTGCCACGAGACTGCTTCGCAACAGCTTCGAGCCACAGCATTCTTTTGTTATTCGGTCAACACGCATTGCCGCGACCTCCTGCGTCCCAACTTTTTCCTCAGGACGAAACCCCGCCGGCCTACGCCTGATCCCCTCCCTGTGTTCGGATTTGCTCTGCGACACGACCGAACGACGGGTTTTGCTCGGGCTTTCCTATACGACTCTAGAGACGTTGCTGTGCGTACAAACGCGCAGCTCCGAAATCAGTCACCATGGTGGAAGAAGACACGATGCAGGTCATCTTGAAAAAGATTGACATTGAGAAGGTGTTCCTCGGCAAGGCGATCGAAATGCGCAAGGCGGCAAACTCGGACAATGCCAGTGTCATCTCTAAACTCGACTCAGCCGTCCACGCCTCGCGCCGCAACCTGGAGTACTACGAGGAGATGCTTCGCCAGGTCCAGGTGCGCCGGCTGGGCCAGAGCATTGATAACATGAGCATCGGCACCGCCGGCTCAGGCTCGTCGGTATCTGGCACATGCGTCCCCGGAGCGCCGACCTCCGCAATGAGACAGCCCCCACCAACACCACCGCCAAAGGACTCGTCCCAGTGGAGCGACACTGCAACGCTGAACTCACAAAACTACCCGTCTAGCACGTATATGCAGCCGGTCTCACGTCGCCCTCGTCCTATTCCCCCGCGGAGACAGCACTCGTCAAGACGCGCCCCGAACTACACCAAGCTTGGTACGCTGTCCCTGCTCCGACCCCCAGGACGGGGTCCTTTGGGACTCTTTGCAAATTTTCCCTACGTGTGTCATGTTCTGACACTTTTGGACATTTTCTGACCTTATTAGACCTCATCAAGTATGACACGCCCTACATGGGCCCTCGCATCCAGCACATGCTTTCGCAGATCCAGTTCAAGCTTGACGTGGAAGAACAGTACCTGAAGGGCATCGAGAAGATGGTGCAGCTATACCAGATGGAGGGCGACAAGAAGAGCAAAGCGGACGCTGCTTTCAAAAAAGGTGGAGAGCAAGCAAAAATCATGCTATTAAAGCAGGCTCTCAGCGGTACGAGGAGCTGCACATCGACGTCGACTCCGGCGATACCCCGGACGGTATGTACTTTCTGCGTCTTATTACTACTGTCTTTTTATCACTGTCCAAGTGCTGATATTTCCCAGACGACAGCGTCAACGTCCCCAACATGCGCAAGCCCCTTTCCGGCAACCTGTCAATCCGCAATCATGGCAGTGAAGGACGTCGATCATGCACCGACCGGACGGTTTAGCCCGTGGCCCCGACACATTTGTCGCCGTCAAGGTGGAAGATAATATCGCCGCCCGCACGAGACTGTCCCGTACTGATCGGTGGGAGAGCGAGTTCCACAAGCGTGGATGTCGACAAGGCCAACGAGATTGAGCTGACCGTCTACGATAAACCCGCGAGTACGCCATCCCGATTGGCATGCTCTGGGTCCGGATATCAGACATTGTGCGGAGGAAATACGCCGGAAGAGAATCGAAGCTGAGATCAACTCGTCTGGCTGGGTGTCGGCCGACAAGATGTCAGCAGCTCCCAACCGTGCGCCGCCAGCACAGTTCCCCATGAACAGCCCGGGAGGACAGTTCAACACATCGCCGAGTACCCAAGGACCCTTTCGCCGCAGCACCCTCCAGGCGCAGGATTCGACGGCCCTGGCGCACATGCGCACCTGTCACCCGAGCCCATTACGGGATGGTTCAACCTCGAGCCCACTGGCCAGATCCAGCTGAACCTCAACTTTGTTCGCCAGAACAAGATCGCCGGCCACTGGACCTGGGCTTGGGCGCAAGGGTGCCATTCGCCAGAAGAAAGAAGAGGTGCACGAGATGTACGGCCACAAATTTGTCCAGCGCCAGTTCTACAACATTATGCGCTGTGCCCTCTGCGGAGACTTTCTCAAGGGTGGTGCTGGTATGCAATGCGAGGACTGTAAGTAACACTTGCCATATCAAGTGCTACTCTAGCGTGGTCACCAAGTGTATCAGCAAGTCCAACGCCGAGACGGATCCCGACGAGGAGAAGATCAACCACCGCATCCCGCACCGTTTCCAGGCGTTTGGCAACTACACCGCCAACTGGTGCTGTCACTGTGGTTATTTGCTGCCATTTGGCAAGAAGAGCTGCCGAAAGTGTTCAGAATGTGGTCTCACTGCTCATGCTGGCTGTGCGCACCTGGTGCCCGATTTCTGCGCATGTCCATGGCGGTGGCAAAACCAGATCCTTGAAGGTATTCGCACCCAAAAGCAGCGGCAAAAGCAGACAACGAACCTCAGTGACCGTACCCTCCGGCCAGCGAAGCCTGGCACAGCCGCGCAACAAGGTGGATACGCGGCCAGTCAACGCAGACCCCCTATGGACCGGGTGCTGCTTCCGCGCAGGCAAACGGAAGCCGCCAAGATAATGTACGCAAACCAGAACTTCGCCAACAGCGGCCCAGCACCCCGACCGGACCTCGAAGCGCATCTGCATCGGCTGCTGCCGCCGCCGGCAAGCATGGCTATGTCAGGCATGGGCTCTCCAGGTGCCAAGGCCGGAACCGGCCCGCAGACCCAGGCTGGCGGAGACTCGTGGAGACAGGACGCTGGAAACTTCGGTGACCCGTATGGTGCATCGCAGGGCTCGCAGGGCCAGCAGCAACAGTATGGAAACGCGCCCCAGCAGCGGAAGTACAACCCTGCCGATTACATCAATGTCGGCCAATACCCGCCATCGCAGCAGCAGGCCGGGCAGATGCAGCAGATGCAGCAGCCGCCTGCCAACATTCAGCAGCAACAACAGTCACTGCAGCAGCAGCCGCCCAGCCTACTGTTCAAGTCAAAACGCAGACGATTGAGCCTCCCGTTTCGCTTTCGCCGGTCACCTCCAGCCCTCAAGACCAGGGCCAAGGCTACAAGAAGCCGCTGCCTTCTGCGACGGACCCTGGTACTGGCCAGCGCATTGGCCTGGATCACTTCAACTTCCTCGCTGTTCTTGGCAAGGGCAACTTTGGGCAAGGTTATGTTGGCCGAATCTAAGTCGCTCGAACAGTGTACGCCTCAAGGGTCTGAGAAGGAGTTTATCATCGAGAACGACGAGGTGGAGAGCAATCCGGTCAGAGAAGAGAGTACTTTCTTGTTGCCAACTCGGGAGCGCCAAACCCGTTCCTGACGAACCTTCATGCCTGCTTTCAGACAGAGACGCGGGTGTATTTTGTCATGGAGTACATCAGCGGTGGCGAATCTGATGCTGCACATCCAGCGTGGCCAGTTTGGCACGCGCCGTGCGCAGTTCTACGCTAGTGAGGTCTGCTTGGCTCTCAAATACCTCCACGAGAACGGCGTCATCTACCGCGATCTGAAGCTGGACAACATTCTCCTGACCGCTTGATGGTCACATCAGATTGCCGACTACGGTCTCTGCAAGGAGGACATGTGTACGGCTCAACGACCAGCACTTTCTGTACGGTACTCCCGAGTTCATGGCTCCCGAGGTATGTTCACTTGCTTGACCCTTTTTTTTTGTATCATTTTCCTCCTCTTTTACATTTACTAACTGGCGGTTGTCGAATCCTGTTGGACAAGAAGTACGGCCGTGCGGTCGACTGGTGGGCATTCGGTGGTTTTGATATACCAGATGCTGCTGCAGCAATCGCCGTTCCGTGGCGAGGACGAAGACGAAATCTAACGATGCCATCCCTGGGCGATGAGCCTCTGTACCCGATCCACATGGCTAGGGACTCGGTATCGATTCTCCAGAAGCTCGCTGACTGCGCGATCCCGACCAGCGCCTGGGCAGTGGTCCGACGGACGCGCAGGAGATCATTGTCGCAGCCGTTCTTTCCGCAATATCAACTGGACGACATCTACCACAAGCGCGTGCAGCCGCCGTCTCCTGCCCACGATCAAGAACCCCACGGATACCACGTAACTTTGACTCTGAGTTTACAAGCGTCCACACCCGTTCTCACAGTCCGGTCCAGTCGGGTATGTATCGCACGTTTGGTTTGGTTTCTAGTCTTGGTCTATTGCGTCGAACTATTTTTACTAACGATTTTTTACAGTCGCTCTCTCAAGCTATGCAGGAGGAGTTTCTCCGTGGCTTCTCATAGCACGGCCGATATTTGTTATAAACTTTGGGAGTCAACTTTGGGTATGAATGATTCTCTTTTTCGGAGACCGAGCGGCCGAAATCTTTTTTTGTCGTTTTCCTTCTTTTTCCTTTCTTTTCTTGTTGGGGAAGCAATGAGGCAGTTCTTGTTTCACGACGATGAGCCCATGCTGGAAGGCGATTGATGGCTGTGTACTGTGGATACGGACATAGAAAAGTTGCCAATTTCGAAGAGCCGCTTATTGGCCCAGGCATGTTTGATAGTTTTGGCTTTTGTTTTTTTTTTGTTTTGCTCTCCCTTGGCTGCATTGGCCAGCATCAGACTCGTCATTTTTTTGAGTTTATATTTGTTTTTTTTCTTGGACCCTTTTCTTTGATATATCCATAGCCATCCTCATGTGTGTAGATGGCATTTGCAACGCCTAGATGGCATTTAATAAACCGTTTTTTTCTCACACAGTCTCTTGGGAGACTAGTATTTTGGATACTATATAATGTTTTGATACAATTTTCTATATACAGTGCTCAACGTTGTTTCCTCATCTGTGTTCCTTTTGAGACATGCGGGCTAATATTACAAGGTTTACAGCAGCGATTCATTGCAGCTACCGGAACGCAAAGACAACGGCCACCACCGACAAATTGGCAGCTTCCTGCGGCAGCGCTCTGCAAGGCCACGATCGACACGTCACGCATGCGCACATTCACAGTGCGCTCGCTGCTGATGTCGTCGAACCACGCCTCCAGCGGACGGGATCCGGGCCAAAAGCAATGACGTCGCGCCACGACTGGGCCACGACAGAGTAAACAGCTGCAGCCGGAGTGGTGGCGAGGACAGGCTGCCGAGGACAGGCGCTGCAGTAGCCGCCGGCTGCTTTGCTGATGCTAGCTCGACGGGGATCTCGGCATCGACGAACGGCGCCGCGGACTCTGACGGCAACACCGTTGTCTGCTATTCTCTCGCCGGCTGTCTCCTCAGCCGCCTCGACCGACGCGGCGGCCCGTCGTGACAACGTCGCCAGGGCTGCACGCACAATCCGCCAGCTCCTTGCGCACGTCCTCAAGCTACGCCTGACTCGGCCTGGCAATGCCACGCATTAGTCGCGGCGGCGCCACGGCTCGGCGATGACCTGCAGGATGATGAAGAGCACCACGTTTATGCCCACTCAGGCCCCAGGTTGCCCCAGGTGCTCTGCGCCGGATGCGATCGCTCCACAACCTGCTCCTCGTGGTACCTGCTTGTAGAGATGCCCGACGTTCAAGCGCGCGCGCGGCTCATGCCTGCTGCGCGTCCGGCCTCGGCCGTCTCTTGAAGGCTGCCTCACACGGCGCGCTGCGCACATCGTCTCGGAGCTCGCTGGTCCTGTCGTAGAGCACAGTGAACCGCTCCAGGTCGGGCGGCGCCCAGCTGTCTTGCGCGCGAGCAGCGTGGTGACTTCGCGCTGGGTGGCGGCGCGGGCGCTCGTTGACGGCCTGGTATGTGCGCCGGGCGACGCGCAGCTCGGCCTGGTGCCGTGGCCAGATCGGTTTCCAGCCGGGCGTTGTGCGCCTTGATGTGCTCAACTGGCCGTGTAGCCGGTCAGGTCGCTGAGAGTCTGAGAAGGCCGAGACGAAGGCGCGCCTGGGAGGTCGTCCATGAAGCGGCTGAAGCGTGCTGGAGCGCGGAAGCGGCGAGACTCGACAAATGAGGGGAGGGGACGAGAAGGACGCGCTGTCGTCGGACGCGCTTCCTGGGTTTTGCGGGCCGAGGAGGACGATGCTGGATCGGTGGCTGTGTCTGGGCTGTCTGTTGTAAGGCCTTCTTCCGCCGTCGCGACAGCCTCGGACTGTGGTTGTTGATGGCGGCTCATCCTTATTCGTCGATGTTGTTTGGCGGCTGCCTCGAAACGGCAATGGGGGTTCGGACGGGAGTGAGAAGGCGAAGGAGCGGCGCGAAGTAATGGCGGCTCATTGTCAGTCCTTGGGTGGGTTTTTCCCGAGGGTGGTGAAGAAGAGTACTGCGCCGTCTGGAAGTGTCACAGCTAGGGCAAGCCATGTTCGCGACACGGCCGAGACGAAGCGCGCGCCTGGAGGTCGTCCATGAAGCGCTGTAAGCGTGCTGGAGCGCGGAAGCGGCGAGACGGTAACTGGTGCCGCCGGCAACGACCCTGGCGCAACTAGACTGGGCTGATCGGACCCTCGACCACGTCGCCATTGCCGATTCGCGCCCGGAAGCCACGGGCCGCAGGCCCGAAGAACCTGCATGTCCCGCATCATCGGTCCGTTCTCAGTTCGGGCGGCCCATCCACCCCAACGGCTGCACGGGCAAGCCATGTTCCAGTGCTGCCAGATGCTTTGCACAGGCTCGTGTATATATCAATGCCGTCGGTCTGCCGTCACGTCTACTTCATTCAAGTCGGGCCCCACGTACATGGAGGGTCTCCGTGGTGAGGGTTATTCAGGGCCAGGGTTTTCGGGGTAAAGTGGGAGAGGAATTGCCGAAAGTTTCGGAGGAAAGTATGCGTTCTCGTGTGAACAAAAGAGCTTCTGAGGCGTGGTAATACTGCAGAATTGTCCGAGGCACACAAAGGGATATCCCTGAGCCTCGATCAGGAGCCATAGATAAGCGAGCAGACAGGTCTATCGCCACAGTCTTTGAGCTGTTGTGGCTTTCCTGGTTCGTGGGGGCTGTCGGGTTTTCCTGGGCTCGGGGCCGTTCAGCTGTGGGTTTTAGATTCCGGCATTCAAAAGTTCAAGTCCCGCTAGGGTTGAGGCCCTTCAAAGGGGAGAAAAGGTACCCGCTGGGGTGGGGGCGTGCCCGCGAAAACGTTTGGCAAAGCACTCGCGGGGGCGGCTTTTTCAAACCCCGCCCGGGTTGAAAAGGGATGGAACCGCTTATTCGATTCCTTACTTTTCCCTCGACCGCCCTGAAAAAGTTGCAGAATCCGGCAGAAAAAGTTTACAGGCCCTTCAGGCCCCAGAAATATTCTTTGGTAGGAAAAGGCAAGGAAGCTCGCCTCATTTCCCCAATACACCACCGCATCAATCACCCAACCACAACCCACAGCATCCCAAACCGACCGCCACAGCCTCGCGAACAAAATGGGGCAACCCATAACGGGGAAAGGGACAGCGAAGACGCCCGCCAGAGCCGGATCGGCCTGGTAAAAGTCGACGCAGCTCAAGCTGCAAGCGTCGAAAACTGAAGGCATCACCGCCGCAAAGCCGTTCGACAGAAGATCGACCCCCCAAAAGGCCGGACGGGTTTCCGACGATTGTCCGACGCGCGTTCACCGAGGTGCCCCCTTTGTCCCCCAGCCGACGCTGTCTGCCCGGCCTGCGTGGGACCTCCCCGATTTACAGAGACCCCTGACCCGACAACTCCCCCAGCGCGCGCGGCGATCCCGACACGGCGCTGCGCGGCTCCGGGACATCCTGGGCGCCGCCAAGAAACGGGGCCAAAAAAGGGGGAAAAAAAGTGAGCAAAGGGGGACGCTGGGCCCTTTTATCGTGCCGGTTGCCTCCGAGAAGCTGTAACGCGTGGCGCGGTTGACCGAGCTCGACGGCCTAGGCGCTTTTCTGGATTTTCATCTCGCCGACGCGCGAGCTTGTCCCGGCCCCAGATTCTTCCCGGAGGTTTGCCTGCGCCAAAAGGGTCGGGGCCGGCACCACGGCTTTTCTCGGCCCGCCTGGTCATTTGGCGCGCAAAGGAGCCCCCTGAAACCGGAGGACGGCAGAGGCCCGTTGTTGGGGGCCCCGGCCATGGAAAACATTCCTGGTGTGCAAACGCCGGGTCGCATAAAGCTTGCAGGCAACCTCGGACCAGACGTCCGACCATGAACATCCTGGTGTGCACGCCGGGTCGCATGCTTGCAGCACCTCGACCGAGCATCTGCCCAGTCCCGCCAGACGCTGCTCTTCAGTCCACGCAAGAGCCGCAAAGTCTCGGACTTGCGCGGCTCAGCCTCAAGGCGCCCGAGTACATTGCGTGCACGAGGCGGCCACCACCGCTACACCGACCCAGCTGCAGCAGCACTACGTCATCAACCCCCCTCCCCGACCAATCGACACCCTCTACGGCTTTCAATTCGGGTCCAACCTCAAGTCCAAGATTGATTGTCTTTTTCCTCGTCTGCAAGCAGGTCCGCTTCGCGTACGAGGCCTTATGCAGCCCGGTATCTCCCTGCTGCACCTGCACGGGCGCAGAAGCAGGTCGCGCGCCTCGAGATCCTCAAGCGCTTTGCCTCGGCCTAAGCAGCCTGTCTGTTTGCCACAGATGTCGTGGCCCGTGGCGTCGACATTCCCATGGGTTGACTGGGTTGTGCAGGTCGACTGCCCCAAACGCCGACACCTACATCCACCGCAGCGGCCGCAATCAGCCGCGTACCGAGCGCTCGGGGCCAAGGCCATTCTGTTCTTGGACCCCAGCGAAGAGGCCGGCATTGGTCAACGCGCCTTGAGCAGAAGAAAAAGTCCCATCAAAAGGTCAATGTGCGCGAGGAAAGAAGAAGCAGAACATCCAAAGGACCCAAGCTGATCAGAACATTGTAGTTTCCACGCAGTACGACGTTCAAGTACCTGGCGCAAAAGGCATTTTACCAGCCTACCACGGGCGCTCGAAATCCACTTGCAAAGGACAAGGACAGGTGTTCAAAGCTGGACGAGCTGGACCTGGACGGCTTTTGCGCGGAGCATGGGTCTCGCAGGCGCGCCGCAGATCAAGTTCCGCAAGGGGAGGACCTCAAGAAGATCAAGAACCAGTCGCGGGCGATAGCTGTCGAGCGGCTCCGAGGACGAGTCGGACGGCGAGGGCGGTATCAAGGCCAAGGACAAAGAAGAAGAACGAGGTGCGCACCAAGGCCGCAGCGCATGTTTGAGCGGACCGAACCAGGACGTTCTTACGAAGCACTACCAGAACCTTATCGGGGCAATGAGGGCGAGGAGGTATGAGAATGAGGATGAGGCATGAGGATGATGATGAGAGTGGGAGGTGGCAGAAGAAGAACAAGGATGCTCCTCGGCAACGACGATGCCGACTTTTCTCGGCCAAGCGCGTCATGGACGATGACGCGCTCACACATGCGGCCGGCCTGCGCGCAAAAGGGGTACCTAAAGCAACCGCTGCCAATCCCCGACGAACTTTACAACGGCCAAGGATACTCAACCTCGGCGGTGACCCGCGAGCTCATTATCGACTCCAAGCGTCGCGAGAAGCTGCTGAAGTCCAAGAAGCAGCTGCTCAAGTTCCAGGGCACCGGCACGAAGCTGCTGTTTGACGAACGAGGCAATGCCCAACCCTTGTACCAGCTGCGCGACGAGGCGCACTTTCGGGCAGCAGGGTGCCGACCGAGGAGAGCAAGGCGGCAGCAGTTCGTCGAGGCTGAGGCGAGGCCGGGTGCGCACCGCCGATGTGGGAGGACAAAGCGCCATGGCCAAGGCGAAGCGGGGCGCGAGAAGCTGCTGAATCGCAAGGCCCGCGAGCGTGGCGAGGCCATGGAGTGCGAGAGCAGCGGCGACGATCGAAAGGGTGGGTTACGACGACGCCGATGATGAAGACGGCGGCGGCTCTATGTCGGCGAGTGATGGTGTCTTTGGCGACGATGGCCGACGACGGTCCTGGCACTACTCGCGGTCGGCTGCCATTGCCGGCGGCGTGGTCCGGAACGACGACAACGAAGACGGAAAGGGGAATAGCGGAGACGGACGCGCCTGCCCGCCGCCCAAAAGAAGCAGAAGAAGTGGTCCAGAACGACAGCGACGTGGACAGCGATGTCAACCAGAGGATCAAGAAGAGCAAGAAGAGCAAAAATAGCAAAGGAAGGGCAAAAAGGTGTTTGAGCTGGAGTCGATGCCGGACAATCTGGAGGACCTGGAGGCACTGGCCACGGGTCTGCTGGACCGACTGAGGCAGTGGAACATAATGGGGACAACAATGGGGCAACGATATTTTATGTATAGGGCATTGTTGGTAATTTTTCTTCGTTTGTGTCATTTTTGCGCGGACCATACTAGGGTTGAACTCAAAAGCAAAACAGCACGGAGTACTTTGCATTTTAATTCTTTATTTTGTTCATTCTTTGGTTTTCAACTTATATTCCATTGCCTTTCTTCTTGAGATGACGACCAGCCGGGGAGCAGGGGAAATCAGGTTTGAAGTGGAAGAATCCACAGCCCAACATAAAAACACCCAAACATGTTAAACCGGCCTCAACGATTCTGTTGACGTTGTTGGCAAATTGCTGGCCACATGGCAGAGTTATTACCGCCGAGCAAGAAATACCAACGAGAGCCAGCGCTGCTAGTAACCTCGAAACACTCATTTATTGGCAGCTCCTCCTCCACGTGAGCCCAATTATATTTGCTGGGATTACTCCATGAATGGGACTGCGTATATTCTCCCCTTTTTGTCTGGTATATCTTGCTCGACTTTTTTTAGGAGCTGTGTGCCGGTCGAAGAGAAGAACAATGAAATTTATACGGGTATGACTTCCTGCAAGGTCCTCGTATGGTCCCATTTATGTTTCAGTGTTTCTTCTTCCTTCTTCTTCTTCTTCTTCTTCTTCTTCTTCTTCTTCTTCTTCTTCTTCTTCTTCTTCTTCTTCTTCTTCCTTCTTCTTCCTTCTTCTTCCTTCTTCTTCTTCTTCTCTTCTTGACCAGAAGCCCGGTAATATCCAAAATTGGTTGAATGTGGCAGTGTTCCAACAAGACTTGCTGGAGAAATAAGGAGCTTCCATTGCCAGTTTTAAGATTTTAGAAAGTACGGTCCGGATTTTTTTTTCACTTGAAACTGTCTTACGGTCCACGTTCAGAGCCGTAGCTTCCGTGGTTTATGAATTTGTCCAAGACATGCTTCTTCATCTCGTCCACATTATTCCGGGGCGTTTTGCAGCTATCTTATACCTTCACGGCCAGTTTCCGTATCGAGCTCCTCGTACTGAATCCTATCACATTCAAGCTTTATCTCGAGGCAGTCAGGTTGACCCAGAGCCTTGCGGTCTCGCTTGCGATCTAGACCAGAAAACAAAAGGACTCGGGTCAAAGTAAAGATACCCGAGACTTGCAAAAGCCGGAGACCCGTCCTTTTCTTTGGATGACTCCTTTACCCCGGATCTAGTCTGGAACAAAGCAACGACAGGCGGCAACCTAAAACCCAAAAAGAACCGGTCCTTATTTTGGGCCCTCCGGTGTACACAGGTCTAGAGCTCCCTTCCCGGCAAACGAAGCGGCCCGCTGCGAAGGACTAACGATGCCAACACTGGCTCTGATCTGTCCATACTTTGACTAAAAAATTTTTTACCGCACCAATCAATTTCCAGTAGCGTTAAGCATAGACCACGAGCTGAATCCTTAAGGAGGCCTCGCTTTTTATTCTCAATGAACTGCAATATCAGGCCACGCAAACAAAGGAAAGTATCAAACGAGGGTAGGGACAGCCGCAGACGCGAGATTGATAAAGACTGGGAGTGCTGGCCTACAGCGAACAATATCACGGGGTAGACTAATCAAGATATACCATCTGTTTGACCTTTCTGCCGCTCGGCGAAGAACCCGAAGGACCTCCATCATCGCCTCAATCCTGTGCAATTTGAAACCGAGTAGGAACATGCCGTAAAGGACGCATGAAGCGGACAGTGGACAAAACGCCCGATATAGTGTATTGGAAGTGGGAGCACACAGACTGTCGTTACCATTCCCCCGTAATTTGGCCAACCAGGTTTCTTTGGATGGCCGCCTTGGCTTATATTACACTCAAATTGCCCCTTTACATCCTTACCTTTGACGACACGGATAAACTGTGGACGGCACAAAGCCCGGCTTCTCAACTTTTGCTCTTTTTCTGCACGCCGGAAGAAACACGCAGAATACTTCTTGAGAAAAGAAGCACACTCATTGAACGTGTTTGCCATGTGTTTTGACTCTGACGTATTTCCGGGGGATTGCGGAACACGAAGAGCAGAGGAATATAAACAAACAACAGGCCATTATTGCCGCCCTTTTTCACACGAAAATACCACCTGTACACGTGCTCGCGGGCCCCCAAGCCCACGAGGCTCTACAGTATCAAGATGGGGTCCTCATTACATTCAACGTTTGAAATTGAGCGGGCGTAGATAGCCATCCTCTTCTCTTTTCGGCCCCAAGCATCGTATCTAGGGGGAACCGAACAGGAAACCAACAGCCTGACCTTATGATCGTGGCACTAGTCACTAGTGAAGCTGTGCCCCGGTAGTAGATAGAGGCCGGGAAAACAGCAGTCATTGCTGGAGAAATACCGGAGTGCCTCGGAATATGATATATTTCGATTTATGCATATGGCATCTTTCATTTTGAGATCTAGTTCTCCCCTGGTCTTTCCGTTTTCGGCAACCGATACTGCTTCTGTTTTGAGAAGGAGTGACGTATTCATGTCTCGCGCGGAAACTTTGACGCCCCGACGAACTGTGACTTCCTTCTTGGACAACGTTTGACGCCAAGCCTCGCACCCTCTCCTTCCTTTCTCCTCACTTACGACGCATCTCGCTCTTGCCTCGCTGATGAATTTGATGCACATTGCACCTTCCTCATGCTTGGGTGGCCGGCAGTGTCTCCTTCCTTTTCTGTTCTTTGATGGCCTGTTTTTGGAACATTCTAGCAGTCTTTTTTGGGCCCTCCACGGGACGACAATACGACAATACGACAATAATATATGCGTCCCCGCTCCCCTCACGAGATACCAAGATAGAGAGAGAGGGAGAGAGAGTACCTTCACTAGAAAGAAGGCGGCGGGCTCGTCTTGCACGGGGCTCTCGTCCAGTTGTCGTCACCAGCTCAAGCATCGCGTGCGAAGGGGTGCGTTCCCCCACTCCGCTAAATAGAGGAGAAGCCACCGATCAAGGCGAAGACGGCATGAACTACTTTATGGCCTCGACAGGGAAGGTGCAGTGCGGTAAAGCCGGAGAAAATACCACTGGCGGAAGGAGCGGCTGCTAAGAATGAACCTGTGGGTAAGTGCTGTGCCGCAGGAGCGGGCAGGTACCTGTTTAGCAAGGCGGGTGCGGAAGGTGCAAAAGGTTCGCATTGCATTTGGTCTTTCCTCTGATGAAGTCGACAGTTTTCATCCTCGACCGTGAATGCGCGTCTTCCTGCATGTAGCCAGTTAAGGAAGGCGCGTCTCAGAATAGTTCCTTCCTGTTCTCAGCTTGGAAACAAATCTGCCGCGCCGATCTACGGGCAGGAAAAAATCCGCTGTTTGAGTCGCCCCTGCCTTAAACTGCAAGGCAAATGTTAATACGCCAAACTTTTCGCGATGTTTTCATAGCCCCTTTTTTGCTTCATCCACTACCACACCCAACACACCAACACACGAAGCCTTATGTTTCCCATCGCCGCACACCCACGGGCCATGACACGCCATGTAGCAGCACTTGTGCACATTTTTTTTTGGTCCAAGCGACTGTATGCTACAAGCACATACAAACACACAGGAAAAGATAAGAGCACAGCAACCGCCAAACGACATCTTGGCCTCTACATTGACCAGCACTCTTGTCTTCCTTTGCCTTTGTATGCACAGGCGCGTGGCTGGAGCACAACAGTGCAAAGCTCGACCTGCCTAGCTGGGTCATGAGCCCGGGAAAATCCAACCCGGTTAATACCTGAAGATTCTAGCCGACTGGACTGACCATATTCGCCGCAACGGCCTGGCTGGCTGGTCCCGCCTCTTCTTTGGCTTCTTTGCCTCCATTCTTACCGACTGCTCGCTCTCACCAATTTGCTCGTGGCCAGCCGTCGCCTTTGGCTTTGGCCTCTCGCCGGCCACCGCAACCTCTGGCCACCGCAACCTCCGCTTCATTCTTGTTCAGTTAATATATATCCTGGCTTCCGACTGGCTCGCATCTACTAGCTTCCATTTTGGCTGCCCCATTTTAGGCCAGCCGTCTTCTGCGGGATCAGAAAGGGGGTGGAGGAAAGTTGGATCATGTCTCGCTGTGCTGTCTTTTTCGTCTGCCAGTGACTCGGCAGTCTCTCACTTTGTTACGCCTGGGGCTCTAGCCTGCGTCTTCCATCCATCACAGGTTGTCCGCCCACTCCACCCTCCCCCCCTCTCTTCCCTTCTCGCCATGCTGAGAGCGCAAGCATGGTTTTTCTAAACCAGGCAAAGCCAGGGAAGGAGCTTAACCGCTGGCGATCAATATTCATCCATCCAGAACGGGCTTCTCGCCTCCCGCAGGTTGGCCCGCTGCAGACCGTTCTGTTTCCTCCCTCCCCACCACTGCCTCGATATTTCCCCGGCCATCCTCATATATTTTACCTGCTCGCATTCTGCCAGAGGCCATGCACAGGCATACAAGTAAGCACCGACACAGGTCAGGGCTTTATGGCAAGGCCAAGCTCTTTAAATATTTGGAGTCTAGCGTCCGTTCAGAGGGAGGTCTTGCAAATGCCGGTGCAGTTTTGGATATTTTGACATGTATCCGGGGCGGGAGACGCCGTGGGGAAGAAAAGGTCCTTCATTCCGCTGTTCGCGTTGGCCAAGACCAGTAAATTTCTTTTGAAACTGGACTGCGTTCACCTTTCTGGTCTCTCTCTCTCCTCAGCTCTCAGCTCTGAACAGCCATATTCAGCCATGCACACTTTTCAAAAGGCACCTACATCGCCATCTAAGATATACCCTCCTGGGTCTTTATCACCCCAACGCAACGCATGGTGTGTGAGGTGGCATCCTCTGGAAGCCTCGCACAGCGACTGTTCCATCATACCTGCCATCCCAAGTCACAGACTTACCCATGCTTTATCATTGCGTTCCTTTGTCTGGACTCTCTTGTCCCGCCTTTGGTCTTCCTACTGGCCCCTATTCTCTCACCCAGTTTGCCCCCAATAGTATTCTCACTCATTCTGCTATATGTATTAAATACGACCCCCCTCCTCCTCCACCTCGTTTCTTCCAGCCGTCACACCACCGCCGCCGCCACCATACATACCTGCCATCGGTACAAACGGCGGGACAGTGCAAATCATTCAAGTCATTCAACCACAAAGGCGGAGAGAACCTCCGCTCGGGTTGATTTAGTGATTTTCACTTCTTCATCCTAATAGAGAGCTCAGTTACGTTGCGTGCCAGCGTTCGCCCATACCATCGAACATCTCGCCAGCAAGGCAAGCAACCCTACGAAGAATAAACCCTGTTCTATATCGACGACTACCCAGACTAGAATCGGCTCACATCATTGTCAAAGAGTCTGGCGAAGATCAGCTTGCCTCTTGGGATGCCAAAGACGGGCTGGCTGTTTTCACTTCACCCAAGAGGCATCATAGGAAGACGAGACAGTGCCTGTCAGAGTCCAAGAGCACGGAATTTTACTACATCGACACTCGACGGGCGTGGCCTGGGCCGTCATCTCTTCGACTTCAGAAAAAAAACGAATAAAAAACAGAGGACTGAGTAGGGAAGGGCTGCAACAAGGAGTGGAGAGCTGAAGAGCATGCAGTTTTGCTATGGTATCAGCGTCGGAACTTCCACGCTGACCGCTGTCACTGCCCATCATGGATCCCCAAGCCTCACAGGAGAGCTCGGTCTCACCGCAACTACGGCAACATGCCCGTAAGTATTATTTTCGACCTGTTAAGCTTGTCTTGATTCTCTCAGATTGGAGTGCTAAGATGTGTCTAGGTATGAAACAAGGTCATCAGTGACCCGACCACGGCTCGCATCGTCCTCATGTTTCTTCGAGATTTTGTTGAGCAGAAGATGGTGTACGCGCAAAACCCACAAGGCTTCTACTGTCCCATGACGAAATGCAACTCGTCATTCAGCGAGCCTCTGCTCCTCATCCAGCATCTCTTATCGTGCCCTGAAGCTTGGCAAGGGCGAGTTCGAATGCTGGAAATGTTGCAGCTGGCACCGTTTTCCCAGTCAACGAGAAGGAATGGCCTGAATGGTCCGGATGGAAGTCAACGACTCCAGGCTTTCAAAGGAGCGAAGCCTGGGCTCAAAAATGAAAGAGACCTTGACCGAGACTCTTGCACTGCGCCGTCGAAACTCGGGGCGCAAGATATCGATTTCGAGCACGCCTAGTGTTACAGATTCCAGCCACATACCGGCAGCTATGATGGCATCAGCTGCTACCATGGTCACCTCTCCAACTCATCAAGGAACGACAGTCTCGGCAAGCCCAGACATCAATGAAGCAGTTAGCTCATCACAGCAGCCGGCACAATATCGGCCCCCGACAGACTTCTCAGCTTGGAATCAGCTCCTGGGAATGGCGTCCGCTCAGATACTATCGCCCCAAGCTGTCCAGGAGCTGCGGACAGCTTTCATACTGAACCAAGAGATGGCACCGGCGTTTTCTCAGACGACAAGCAACGAGGCAAAGATGGGTACTGGCCCCATCACAACTGCAGCCCAAGTTACGCTTGCACATTTGATGACACCTGCTACGTCACTAGCCAACATTATCACCACCGTCTCGATGCGAGTCGTGATGTGAGCATAAAGCCTGAAGAAGGCTTACGGGCTCCAAATCTCGCCGAGGCTTGCTCATGTGGCCACTTTGATGGTAGCAGTGCCACCAGCATCACGCTCGACGATGCCAGTGCATCGATGATGTGGTCCACAGACGTCGATTCCAGCGACATCAGCAACATATCCTCGACACGGCCGTCAAAAGCCTTTGACCAGAGCTCGTCCATTCCGTCATCTACGGACCCATCTCAAGGTTCTTTTTTTGCGAACCAGGACTTGGCTGAATTTTCACGGGAGGCGGCCCATCTGATTGCTGCAGGGATGACCAGTGGCACCGCATCTCGTCTTCCTTCAGATATCAGCACACTACGGTCACCTGCCATGGCTACAAGTGGTATTCTTTTGGACGCAAGAGGTGGCGCATCGAGCACATTCTCACCTGCGTCGACAATGAAAAGTGACGATCGCTTGACCGTGACAGGTTCATTTGCGTCAACCCCCGCTTCCATGGATCTTGAGCGGATTGACAAGGCTGCCGAAGAGCGTCATAACTGGTATCATGGACAGAATATGAATGATTCTGTAATTCTTGCACCCGTTTCGGCAAATGATGAGCTGGTCCACTTCTCCCACGGTGAAATGGCCCCGGCTGCTTCTATGCCTATCACCACAACGGCAGCAAACTCTAATCAGCACACGTCGACACGCATGGATGGCATTTCCAGCACCGGCCATTCGCTCGCCACACATGCTACACTTGGCGGCCTACCCCCAGGATCGATGGACATTGACATGGGCCATGACACGCACCAGGCTCAGCCCAGACCCGCTGTTCTTCAGAACCCGGCTCTTGCCTTCCTCCAGACTCAGAGTCAGGTTTCTCAGGGACAAGAACTCCTTTCCGTGCAGATCCAGCAGCAGGAACAGCCACGACTTGCTCAACAGCAGATCCCATCGACTCTTCAAGAGCCTGCATCTCAAGTAAACCATGGTGGAGGTCACCATGACGGCTATATACTGCCACCACAAATATGACAGCAGCAATAGCCGTGCCTAAATATGAGTTCTCTGGAGACGACCACCCTCAGCCTGTTAGCAAGACTACCAGCCACCATCAACATGGGGACTTGACGTCGAGCTCTCGAACATCGTTGCAGCCGCCAAAAACACCCGCGTCCACAATTGACGATGACATTGATCCGAAGATTTAGTCTGTCCTCAGTGCCAGTGGAAGCCTCGGGGTGTTCGTGAAAACCTTCGAGGCTATTTACGAAAGCACAAAAATGTGCACAAAGGTCTTCGACTTTCATGTGACATCCCAGGCTGCAAAAAGAGCTTTAGCCGCCTCGACAATCTCAAGACACACCGACGCGATAAGCATAGCATCGACGATACTGCGCCGGCCTCCAAAGCTGCAAGCATAGTGTCTGTTGACTCGGCAAGCATCATGACCGGCCGTCAGCTAACCGCCGCGGGGAGCAACACATTGTCAGTCAAGCGAGCCATGGCCATGAACGACTACAACAACGAAGGTATTATCGACATGATGTCGATCTCGAGTATCCCGACTACGATTGCAGCAACACAATCACAACATGTTCTCCAGGCTGCAGCAAACATTGCTCATGCTCAGGCTCAAGCACAGGCGCAGCTCCTCCAGGCACAGCTCCAAGCCAGGGCGCAGGCGCAGGCAGAGGAGCAGGTACAAGACCAGGCGCAAGCACAGTTTGTCCAAGCACAAATACAGGCTCAGGCCGCGCAAGAACAGGCTCAGCAGGTACAGCCTGAGCCTCTCCGCCCGGCTCCAAGCGACAACGAGAGAGCCTTGACCACGGCTACCGTGGTGTCTCCGGCGAGCATGCAGCTTTGTGGCCTCTCATGCAGATTTAGACTTGGTCGCAATTCTCAAAAGCGACGTCTCGCCAAGCCTTTTATTTTATTTTTTTTCTGTTCATTTTTTTTTATATTTTATTCCGCCATTTTATTCAAACCTTCCTGGATGATCATTTGCTTCTTTTTATTTTTTTTTGTTCCTTTATCGTTATTTATTTCCGGGCATCATTTATGACCTCCCCCCTGCGACACAACCATTTACTTCCTTTGTGCACGCGCTTTTCTTTACACATACAACACAACCTTCTTTATATTTTCCCTTCGTAAAGTTCATTTAATCCCACAACGCAAAGCATTTATATTCAACTACTTACACTCGTTGGGCAGCAAGTGCCTTCTCTTTACTTAATCTTCGTCTTTCTTTTTATATGTCTATTATTTCTTTCTTTTAAAAGATGCATATAACTGGCTCTCACTTCCCGTTTGCATAACAGTCCAGTTTACACAATGATAACGTCATCAGCATGACCAGTCAAGAGGTGGTTGCAAAGCTTATGGGCACACCTTTCGGTTTGATCGTAAGGCGCGGTGTTCTGTTTATCAGGCTTACTCCACATTGTCTCGTTCTTTCCTTGTCTCTGTGTCTCTCGCTATCTTCATAGACATACGGCGAGGTTGGGTTGGCATATGTTTTCTCTCTTTGCACATTTTTATTTTCTTCTTTGTAATTTCATTTCAGCATGCTCTCTTGCCACTATTTGGCCTGTTCTGAATCTATATACATCTTTATTCCATCAAATACCACGGATATTACTTAGCCTGCGATACCTGACAATGAAAAGTGGGGTGTGCACTATCAAGTAAAGATACAGGCTATTGTACACCGACGTGGCGACTTGAAAGGCCTTAAGATGGTGCTTGAATAGTGGTTGGCTGATGCTTGTCCGAATCTTGTTCTTTAAGAGACGCTTCTCACCAGATGCAATAAATGCTCTGAGAACATAAAAGGCGCCACTGTTAACATACTTTAGTGTACCTGTACATGAGTTTCATAGAAAAATAAACAGAATCTCGGCATATGTACAGTGAACTACATCATAAACTTTGCAGATATTGCCTTTTCGCGGGGCTTACGTGCCATTGCATAAAGCCATAAATATGATCCGTTTGGGATTGGTTAAGTGATCATCAGTCATTACACTTTGCGATTGATGGCTCATCTGTCTAAATAGAAAGAAAAAAGTATGTGGAAACAGGGTAATTCAGAGCAAGAAACCAAACAGACATAGTGCGTCCTGCACAAACGAGAAGCAATACGATAACAAAATCGTCCGGGGTCATGAGAAAAAAAAAAGAATATGACTTGTAGCAGTAGTTTGGCGTACAGGATATCATGAAGAGGAAAAAGGGACGCAAAAAGACCAAAAAAACGCAATCGTGGTTTGCAAGGGAGGGCCGCAAGAATCAGAGGCCGAGAAATAAAAGGAAAAAGAAAACACGTCTAGATCTCAAAAACCAAAAAACACAAGCATTCAGCCATCAACTTCCGTCATGGGCAATATCTCCTGCATGGCCGCCGGCTCTGGCGGTAGGCCTCGTTCCAGCCGCCATCCACGCCGGTGTCGTGGGGTGGTGGCACATCGGGGAACAGAGGCGGCATCTGTGTGTTTGTTGGGGGTGCAGAGGATACTGATATTGCTGCTGCTGCTGAGAGGGCGGTTGCTTCATATCGCCCGGCCAGCCCCATTCAGCAGGCCGCGTCTGATCATGGTACGGGTGGTATGCATTCCTATACGGATGTTGTGGAGGTCCGCCGTGTTGTTGGTTGGGTGGTGAAGCCTTTTCATCACGCGACAACACTAGCACCGCCTCCTCCATTGCCGCCGCCCCTGGTGGGGAGTTCATTTGGCGAATATCGTGGCTTGCCGCGGCCACTGGGTGGTGGCTGCCGAGGTGCATTGTTGTACTGCGCTGTTGGGGCTGGTAGGGTGGGCTGCGTGAACGGCGGCGCGGCATGGAGTACTGTGTAGCATAGGGTGACCGCTGGCGATCCATTGGATTAGCATCGTACTCGCCGCGTTCGTCGTGGCCGTGGCCGTGGCCGCGTCTGTGTCCGTGTCCTTGACCGTAATCGTGGCCATAGTCGTCGTACTCCTCATCTTCGCTGGGGCATAGTAACCATCCCGGTCATGCGTGCTCTTCGTCGTGCATGCCCCGGCTGCGGTAGTGGCTCCATTGCTGGGGATGTGAAACCGGAGGGGGCTGTGGCGGGCGTGCGCTTGGCTGCTGGGCAGGCTTGCTATTGACCGGATAATGGTGACTGTCTCCACGGATCCAGCTGGAGTTGATACCTGCTGCGCCGGCAGCCGGTGTTGTTGCTGCTGCAGTGGCCAGGGAGGGCAGCACTCAAGGGGAATGCCCATGCTTTCGCAAAACTGTGCCCACATGGGGTCCATAGCCCCAGCAGCGCCGCCCGGTGGGTATGCAGCAGAAGCATCGTGGGCCCCCCTATGCTGTGCGAGGAACAAGTTGGCAGCGCGCTCATCATGGGATGCGGCTGATGCTGAGGCTGTTGCGGAAAGGGCGGCTGTGCAAAGTAAGGCATACCGTTCGGACCGCCGGCGTGGCCAAACAGACCGGCCGCACCAGCACCGTGTGCACCTGAATGAGGTGCTTCCGAATGCATGTGTGCCGCTGGAGGAGGTACAGGGGCCTCACCAGGAGGCACGTGCGGGGGCGTTGCCGGAGGTGTAAAGATTCTATGTTCGGTATCGGGCGAGAACCGTGTCTCGGAGTCATCGCCGTTGTCGCTTTGATGCTCCTTGTTTTCGTCATTGTTCTCAATGGCGCTTTCGTACTCGCTGTCGTCCTTGTCCTTGTCACTATGCTTGTCCACTTCAACGCTGGCTTCGGCCTTGTTCTTTCCTGCCTTCTTGGCCTTTGCTTTTGACTTGGTCCTTCCCCTTGGCCTCGAACTCTCACCGTTGTCGTCGTCATCTTCGACCACAGTTGGGGGACTTGGCGGCGCCGGGAAGACAGTGGCCGGTGGCGGCGAGTACTCCTTGCTGATCGGAGCAGCTCGCTTCACACTGGCATTCTTGGTGCTCCGTTTCTTGCCAGAGTTGCTGGGCACGGTATCGCGGAGATCAATCGTCTCGGCGTCCGAATAGTGTCTGGGCTCCCTTCCATCCTCATCGTCCCTGTCATCCTTGTCGTCATCGTCGCTGTTGTCAGTCACCTCGTATTGAGAGACCTTTGATTTGCCCGCTTTCTTGGATTGTTTCGAGGTCGAAGCAAGTTGCTTTTTGGGCCGGTACACAACCCGCTCAAGGCTCATGTCAGATGCTGCTGGTTGTACTGTGCCTTTGCCCCTATTGTCTGCTGTTTCGTCGTCCTCTGCATGATTCTTGTCATTCTTTGTTTTGATGTTGCCGGAAAGAAAGTTTTTTCTTGTTTCCTTGCCATGGCCGGCCTCTTGTGACTCGTCGCTTTCTCTGCGGCGTCTACTCTGCATGTTGCGGGCTGGAGCTTCATCTTCATAAGCCCCTTCTTCCTCCTCGTCAAATTCGCCAAAGATGGCAGAGTTCAGGATAGTGCCGGTGGGACGTCTTCGCGGCACAAGAGCGCCAGGACGCTCAATAGAGCCGCGTCTCATGCCAGGACCGGGTCTGCTGGTGGCTGGCTGGCTGTCATAGTGGTCATTGGGACCATACGCCTCAGGACCGGGGCCGCCCGGACGTCCTCCAAAGAATGGCTGTGGTGCCATGTACGGTGGGTGGACAGGATAGAAGCCAACAGGGAACATTGCAGGCCGGGGCTGCATGTAGGCCATATTGGCATACTCGTCAAAAGGTGCTCCAGGCGGAGGATAGGGTATACCATTTCCGGAGGGGTAGGGGTAAGCTGGCCCGCCGAATGGAGGACCGCGGGAGTGCGGCATGAATGCCTCCGGTGAAGGGTACGGAGGTGGAAGATCGTCATGGTCCTGATCGGTGCCGAGTTTGGCAGCGAATTTGGAGTCTCGTGACTTGTCTTGTTCCTGTGAAGGCTCGGTGTGGTCCGCTGCTGGAGCTTCTGGGGCAGCAGAAATGTCTAGAGAAACATTGCCTTTTGTATTCTCGTCAGAGGTGGTTGCGGCCTTTCCGGCCGCTACTTCTTCGGTGGCAGTTAATGCTTCTGTAGCCTCTTCGTCTTCCGTCTTGTCTGGTAGCTCTGGCTCGGGAGCTTTGGCTGCTGCAGCTTTGCCCTTGAGTTTGGCGGCTTTCTTGGCAGCCTTCTTTGAGAGATATACTGGCATAGGCGCTGGCTCTGGCTCTGGCTCTGGCTCTGGCTCTGGCTCTGGAGCGGGAGCAAGTCCGACCGCGGCAGAATCCTTTGCCGTCTCAGTTTCTGTGGATTTTGGTGCGGCAACATTTGCCTCTGGCTTCTCCTCAACCTTGGCAATGGCAACTTCTTGGAGAAGCCACTCGACAAACTGAGCTGGCAGTTTCTCGGCACGACCGCTCTCCTTAACACGGTCTCGCAGGGCTTCGTAGACCCAAGTTGCTGCATCCAGTTTTGGCGCAGTTGGCTCCTTCTTTCTAGCAAGGGAGGAAGCCTTTCCTTTGGTTGTCGCCTTAGAAGCCGGGGTGGCAGGGACAGGAAACAAGAGCGAGCCAGGGCCAGTGATAGGCTCATCGTCATCGCTTGGGTCATCGTCGTCCTCGTCTGGGCCTGCCAGCTTCTCTTCAACCATGCGGACATAAATCAAGACAGCACTCGCGAGCGTCTCTGAAACAATGCGGTGGCTTGCATCCTGCGACATGGACAGCCGACAGACAGCAGCCAGGAGCGCGAGAGTGTTTCTCATCCACTCCATTTCGGTGAATCGCTCTGCAGCCCCGGAACCGGGGAAGAGCGTCTTGAGTCGACCAAGCTTGGTGGTGGTGGTGGTGGTGGTGGTGGTGGTGGTCGACTGTTTGGTTCGCTTCAGGCACTGCTGCTGCTGCCCTTGCTGGCTGAGGGGGACTCGTCGTTCAACTTCTCCCGGAACGTCTTTTGCACGCCATGAATGCGGCTGACCAAGGCACCGACGAGATCCAGACACGACGGCGAGAGTAACAACGATGGTCCTCGGATATGCAGCAGCACAGAAGAGAGGTCTGCCAGCGTCAGGTTGAGGTCGACAAATGCTTGGGCAATCCGGCCAATCTGGCACTCAACGCTGGGATACTCGGAGGCGAGGCGGTAGAGATCTTGAGCCAACTGGACACCCAACGCGGCGGCGTCTGAGGCGCTTGTAGCGACCGAAGGAGGTGGATCCATGGCCGACTTCTCATGCTTCTCTTGATCTGAGAGGATGGGGAAAGTGGCGAGCGATTGGCGTGCAGCGTGGCACAACGAGTGTAAGAAAGAGGCAATGTGAGTTCTCTCAAGGAGAAGCAACGGATTGGACGCCGTTACGAGTGAGAGGATGGGATTCAGGAGACAGGTTCCCAGGGAGAGGGGATCCGGCAGGACTGAGTAAGAAAAATCTAGGAAGAATCGAGGTTAAGAACCGGTTCTCTGTGTGACGAACAGGTTTTGGGTATTCGTGGGGAAAACGGCAGAAAACAGAGGAAATGGGTGAGTGAATGAAGGACGTCGTCGAAAGTGAAATGAACCCCGACAAACGAATAGAGCAAACAAAATATAGACGTGCCGAACCAAAAAAAAAAAAAAAATAGCAAAAAGGCACAAAGAATAAGTCTTCACTCGAGCCTGCTCTCGTTTGACGGGAAGGGTGAGAAGGAAAGAAGAAAAAAGAAAGAAAGAAAAGGGAAAAACAGGGAAAAGCACTCACAGATGCAATCTGGCGGGTTTTTCTTCGTTGATGTCCAACTGCAGGTTGGCTGGTGCCCAGTGGATCGTCAGGAGCGTCACCTCCACAGAAACAATCCTTGCTTGTCCTGCGGCAAGCCCATCCATATAAAACTACCGCGGCGGGCCACAGTCCTGTGTGCCGGATGAAGAATGACGACTCACGCACGTCGGCTGATATGGCTATCCCCCATCCCTTTCGTCCCTTGTGGCGTTGTGCTTTTGTGTTTTTGTGCCCCTTATCTGCTCGCCTTTATCTTGTCGTGCTATTTTATTCTTCTGATCTTCTGATCTTCTGATCTTCTTTTGAATTTGTGTTCAGTGGCTGAGTTCACCCCTGCGGTCGTGTCTGTCGTTGCGTTGGGAGCTTTCGCTTTCTCGTGGAGATTTTTTTTCCCCGGGCGCCCTTCCGACTCTTTCGTCTTTTTCGATCCTTTTTTTTGGTGCTTGCTGTGTTTCATCCCTGTTCACCCATCTTTCCGGAACACTTTAAAGTGGGCAGCGTGCATGATTTCATAAAAATGCACACCGGGCTTGACTGTGGCCAACGAGAGGTGAGACGGCGGGGCGACGGCACTGGACGCACTGGACACAAATAGAAAACACAAACGCTGTGACAAAAGACACAGGCAAGATGCTCAAAGACGAACACAGACGAGGGGCAATGGGCAGACAAACAACGCAAGATGCAGCGATAGGGCGAGACAAGAGACACGGCGGGCGCACACAAATAACACAACACAATAAAAGAGCACAGGAGAGCACAGGAGAGCACAGGAGAGCACAAGCTTCAATGCCCGCTGGCTCCTGTTTTACCCAAGGTACACCGCACCGGCCAGTTGGATCAGACCAGACGGGATGACGTGGCAGCCGGAGAAGCAGCAGCTCCAAAAGTGCAATGGGCCAAAGAGCAAACGAGTCAACGACAGAGGCAGAAGAGCACAGGCACAAAGCATAGCATAGAGCATAAAGCATAGGGCATTGCACAGACGCAAAACGATGGGCTGTGGGTGTGCAACAGCGCGAAAACTGCAGCAAACGGACGAACGAGACGGCGAGAAGAGGTAAACAAGGCAGCGCGTGTGTGGGAGCACCTGTCGCGTTCTTGTTTTTTTGCTTGCGTCTTTCGTCGTATTGTCGTCATGCGCCCTGCTCTGTTTGTTTTTAATTGATGTGTGCAGTGCAGTGGCTGCCAATCGCTGCGCGCGAAGCAGGGAGGACGGATGCAAGGGAAATGACAAAATTGGCAAAAAATTGACAAAGAATGAGCAAACAAGGGAGCACTGGCCAGAGGAGATTGATGGGGCAGCCATGCATATGCAGGATGCAGGAAGAGAGAGAGGGGAAATGGGGGCCAATGAGCTCTGCTGGCGCGCGCGTGTCCAACTCGATCTCCTAATGCTGGGGGGACAAGAAGCGAAAGCCGGCATCGGCGGGAGCAGGAGGCAGGATGCGGGACTCAGTCTACGCTTTGCTGGCGGGCGCACACAAACGCAAAGTAGACGAGAGAAGGGTTGCAGCTGAGAGGAGGTCAAAAATTACATTTGGATATTTAGACAGAGAGGGCAAGAGGAAGGCAAAGGAGGGGCTACGATGCAAAACGCTCCTTCCTTTGCAGTGCCCGGCCCTGGTTCCTTCCAAACTGGCCTCGTCCGATAACGAGGGCCTCCCCTAACCCAGCGGAGGAATACCGTCTGTTCCTTCCCTTCGAGGAAGAGCGTCATGCAACGGAAAACCGTTCTGGAAGGAAGGATCGTGAGGATCGTGCGCGCGCCTAAACGGAGTGGAAAGAGGTTGAGGGTGTGAAGGGCCTGCTCTTTCCCAGCCGAAACCGACGAACCAGGCTCTGGAAGACTGTCCGAACCCGAGCATCAGCCCCCTGCTGCATCTGGCAACTGGCAACTGCGTCAGCGATACGCTCACAGGCGGGCGCTACGACAGTGCAGGGCAGCCTCTAAAACCCGCAAAAGTGTCATGAACGCCTCTTTGAAGGTGTGAGCTCACGATGTCAACTCATGTCAACTCATGTCAACTCTGATGTTTCGATTACAATGACGTTGTCAGTTATAGAAGCTCAATTGAAAGCGAGTCAGCTTCAAAATCATAAAAACCTATTCGTACATAACATTGAGTGGTATATCTACAGCAAAGTACAGGTCTCCACGGCAGCCCGCCATTTCCATTGACTGCACCCTGCCCCCTGTCACTTGTTTGTGCTTCCTCCGCCTCGATAAGGCTGTCCACGGTCGCCAGGATGGTCTCGTGAATGGGCCGCGGCCGCCACCCCAGCTCTTGCTTGGCCTTTTCGTTGCTGGCCACGCGCACTGCCGCGGCGCCCAGCAACGGCACCAGACTGCGGGCCTTGCTGTCAAAGATGGCGGCCGCACGCACCATCCAGTTGGGTGCCGTCAGCGTGGGCACGCCTCGGGCCTTGGCCAGCTGTGGCCGCTCTTTGCGGATGGCCATGGCAATGGCCTCGAGGGACGTGGGCCGGCCGTCCGCGACGGCCAGAAACCGTGGCTGCTGTCCTTTTGTCCTTTCATCCTACTGCCCACGACCGAGCTCGCCACCGTCATGGCGCGCATGTGCAGGTCGGCGACATCGCGCACGTCGACCATGTTAAAGTACAGCTGGGGTATCATGAACCGCGAGGCGGTGTCGTCGAGCAGGCCGCGGACGAGGCTGACCGAGGGCGAGGGCGCTGTGCCAGGCAGCACGGGGCCAAACGTGCCGACGGGGTTGATGACGACGAGCTCAATGTTTTTGTCCCGGCCACTGCCTTGCTCGGGCTCCGGCAGACTCTGCACATACTCCCAGGCGGCGCGCTCGGCCAGCAGCTTGCTCTTGTGGTAGGCCGGCAGACCGGGCCCGTCGACGGACCAGTCCTTTTCGGTGAAGACGCGGCCAGGACTGGGCGGGTGGCCGTAGCTGATCGCCGCAAACGACGACGTGAGAACCACCCGCTGCACTGTTGTTGTTGCCTCTTGCGCGGCCCGGAGCACCCGCAGAGCCCCCTCTCGTGCAGGCCCAATCACCTCGTCCTCCGTCTTGGGATCTGTGGCCGGGAACGGCGATGCCACATGGTGGACGTAGGTGCAGCCACGCACAGCATCGGCCCAGCAGTCGTCCTTGTCGAGGTCCGCCGCAACGACAGTCAGCCGGTCGAGATGGCTGGCAGCGTCGGCGCCGGTGGACGTAAACGCTGCTGAGAGGCTCTCGCGGACACCGGCCTCCTTGGCGAGGCTGCGCAGCGTGGCGCGGACCGAGTAGCCGCCGCCGAGCAGCTGCAGGATGAGATGAGAGGCGATGAAGCCGGTGCCGCCAGTGACGAGGACGGTGGTGGATGCGTTGCTGTTCTCGGTGCTGACGGGGGCAGAGATCGGGGCGGAGACCGGGGCGGAGACCGGGGCGGTGGCACGGGCCGTTTCTGCCAGAGGATTCTGTGCAACAGACACAGGTTGACCTGCTGGAGTTGGCGCTGCTGGAGGCTTGACCTCGGTCTCCGGTGCCGTTGCTGAATCCATGGTTGCTGTGGCGTGTCAAAGCTGATCAGGTCGATGGTTTTTTTTTTCTTTATTTTTTTCTTTTCCTCCAGAGCCAGCAGCTTTGCTTATACACGTACAGTTGGAAAAGAACGTCCACGTCATGAAGCTGCCTAAATAAGATGGGGGAGATTGTGCCAAGACGAGTCGTGAGGCGTTTTGACTCGGTGTGAATATTAACTCCGTTGCTGACGAGGACTGTGTTGATAAGTGGTTTGTTTTGAAGCCATTATGAAGGTGCTGTTTTAGGCTGGATAAAGAGAGTTAGTGGGTAGTGGCGTCCAGTACAGGGGTCAAAGCACAGCAGCCCACGACTGACTAAACTCACTAACGTTGGGGCATAAAAAGAGAACTTGAGGTGCTTAGCGGTTGAGCGGCCACTGAAGAAACAAGCTTGTATTAAGTCCTTTTTGCTATTTTCACCCAGCGTATTCAAAGAGGCACATATAATACGATTCTTTCTCAAAAACAAGGGGATGCGGTACAACATCCAAATTCTTTAAATATCTGGCACACGATATCTGAAGGGTTCGTCTGTCTGTTGGTTCAGCATGCTGATTTGTGGACAACAAGGGTCGCAATTAAAAGGAAGATTGCAGTGTCTACGTCGTACATTGTGATGGTTAAGAGCACTCGCATTACGATGCTGCATAATACCCATAGTATGATGGTTTGGGGAAGGGCATGAGTCCCACCTATTCACGAGAAACTGGTAATCAGATGGTGTGTTTTCTTCTTCTTCTAACTTTACTACTGTCATCATTTGCTAAAATGTAAATGTTTACAAATGTATGTTTATAAAAAGAAAGAAAGAGAGATAGTCGGAAAGAAGGAAAGAAAAAGAAAAAGAAGCTTACAGAAACAGGGTTATCTGATTCCTCCCATTTTTTTTTTAAAAAAAAATACAAGGATCCTAGCATAAAAAATTTTGATGCCACCTGCACTCATCGCGAAGTCGTGAAACAACCTTCTTCCACCTGTTTTGGGAGCATGTCTGTCCGCAGAGCTGACAAAAATGACTGTAAGCCCAAGCTGACAAATTTGTGTGGCTCAAGTGTGTATCCCAGAGGAATGGCGTATTAGGAAGGAGGGAACAGGACGGAAAACACGCTGTAACCTTTCGGCTTCAGGCCGGCGATTGCATCATTGGACCTTCCCATCACAACCCCGCGAAATAGCAGCAGCAAAAAATCCGAGATACGAACGATACAGGCAGCACAGCGTCATTGGATGCACTCTGGAAAGTTCACTACTCTAGGTTGCCAGTGGCGATTACAATCAATCTACGAAAGATACGATCGACGCCGACGCCGACAAAAAAGTCTCCGAGAAGAGTCGTTGCGGCTGAGAAAAGTATAAGAAGAGCTTTGAGTCTTGACAAACAGCAAAAGAGAGCGTCGTCCGTACGCCCCTCATCTTCTCCACCAGCCATCTTCGGCCTCGCCAGACTCATAGGTCCAGCCTCTCACGCATATTGACACTACCAGCACCCCTACAGCCACTCGTATCTCATCGCCATGAAGGAAGCCATTGTTGACAAGGGTAAGTTCTGTCTTCTTAATTTCCCAATCCACAGGAGTACATCCTGGTTTACTTCTCCCCGCTCACTACTCTCAGGCCTCATCGTCGAGATTATCGACTCGCCCATCCCCGAGCCCGGCCCGGACGAGGTCCTCATCAAGATCGCCGTCACGGGCACCAACCCCAAGGACTGGAAACGCCCCGAGAACGACAACTGGCGCGGCAACCAGGGCGACGACATGGCCGCGTCGTCACCAAGGTGGGCAGCAGCGTCTTTGAGTTCCGCCCGGGCGACCGCGTCGCGGCCTTCCACCGCCTCATGACGCCGCACGGGTCCTACGCCGAGTACGGCATCGCGCCCCAGCACACAACCTTCCACCTGCCCGCCAACGTGTCCTTTGAAGAGGCCGCCACCATTCCGCTGGCCACGGTCACGTCCGTGTTTGCCCTCTACAAGAACCTGCAGCTGCCGGACCCGTGGCAGCCGCGCCTCGACTCGGACCCGCCACTGCCGCTCGTCATTTACGGCGCGTCCACGGCCATTGGCGCGTTTGCCGTGCAGCTGGCGCGCCAGAGCAACATCCACCCCATAATCGGCATCGCCGGTGCGTCCAAGGATCTTGTGCTGGACCTGCTGGGCGACGGCGTCGAAAAGTACGGCGACGCGTACGTCGACTACCGCGGCAAGAGCGAGGCCGAGCTGATTGCCAGCGTCAAGGCGGCCGTGGCGGCGGCTGCGACGGCCGAGCACTATCCCTCCTACAAGGACAAGCCCGAGGCCCTGCAAATCACACGCGCCTACGACCCCATGTCCTACGAGGGCGGCTACATTACGCTGGCCAAGATCCTGCAGGGCCCCGACGCGCGCCTGGCCACGGTGGCGCCGCGGTTCACGTATAAGGAGCTCGAGGGCCGCGCGGAGCCACTGCACCTGGGCAAGACGTTTGCGGGCATTGCACACGGCGACGTTGCCGCGGACCGCGACCTGCCATATGTGTACCTGCGCTATGTGGCGCGCGGTCTGCAGGAGGGCTGGTTCCGGGGCCACCCGTACGAGGTGGTGCCGGCGGCCTGAACGGCATCAAGCAGGCGCTGGAAGACCTCAAGGCGGGCAAGGCTCACGGGGTCAAGTATGTGCTGCGCATTGCCGAGACGGAGGGTGTGTCTGAGGAGGCATGAAGATGTGCTTGCGATGTAATTAATGATTTGTTTGAGCTTGTTTTATATGACGCAGTTATGAGTAAAATTGATTCGCATTGGCTTTTGACTCCTGATTTATGAAATGGCCTCCGCACAGGACCTGCATATTCGAGGTAAGGAGAGAGATTATTCAAAAAAAGCACTTCAATATCAAAAGAGTTCATAGGGAGGTTGTGTACATGTACGTCGTATATTGTTCCCAATCGATAGGCAGTGGCTGTCCGCACAAGAATATGAACCTGGTTATGTCAATGATTTATATTTTGTACAATTATTTAATTTACTCCTTGATATCCATTTGTAGAAGGCTAATAAAAAAACACCTCAAACTAATCGACATTATTTTTTTATTTTCCGGCCAATGACGCTTTTTTTTTTTGTATTTCACTTCTCCATCTAAATAAACCTCGTCGAGTACCCTGATCGGCCAGGGGTAGCCTACCCTAGTTTAAAGAAGCGACAACTGTTTAAAAAAGCCAACCGGGTAATGAAGCAATGTACGTGAACAACAGTGAAAACATCGAATCTGGACCCGCCCTTGCCGTTGACCGCCGCCGCCCTACACCAACGGCCCCGTTTTAGTCAGATTTTATGTGGATTTTGACCCTCTTGTAAACCGGTTTTCCAGGTCTTGTAATACGGAGGACGGAGTAGCTGTACCTGGCTTTCACCGCTCCACGTGACCGGACCAATTGTCGCAAAAAGGCGGCAAAATCCCAAACATCGACTACGTCGTTGATCTTTACCGTTCCGATTGCGGGCGCATCCTTTTCGCACTCTCCCTTTTCTCTCACTCTCTCTTTTCCTGTTCTCTTCTTCGTATCACTTCCTTTCCCACCCATTCTCCTCCCACTCCCTCCAGCACCCCCACCACCCTCACCACACACACAATGGGCTCCACGGGTAACGCAGACCGGCCGGCGCTGGCCTCCAATCCGCAGTACATTTTCTTTACCGACTTTGACGGCACCATTACGCTGCAGGACACCAATGACTACATGACCGACCACATTGGCTTCGGTGCCGAGCTGCGCAAAAAGGGCAACGCCGACGTGCTGCACGGCCGCCGCCACTTCCGCGACTCCTTCAAGGAGATGATGGACTCGATCCGCACCACCTCGTTTGACGACTGCATTGCCCTGCTCAAGGCCAACATCAAGCTCGACCCGCACTTTGAGGCGTTTTTCGAGTGGTGCGACAAGACCAACGTGCCCATTGTCATCCTCAGCGGCGGCATGGAGCCCGTGATCCGCGGCCTGCTGAGCAACTGGCTGGGCGAGGAGGCGGTGCGCCGGCGGCTGCAGATTGTGAGCAACAACGTGGAGGCGCGCGAGCCGGGCGTCAAGACCTGTACAAGGACGCCGGCGGCTGGCAGCTCGTCTACCACGACGACAGCCCCTTTGGCCACGACAAGTCGATTGAGATCCGCAAGTACTCGCGCAGCAGCGTCGACGGCAGCGTGACGCCGCCAGCGAGCGGCCCGTGATCTTCTACGCCGGCGACGGCGTGTCGGACCTGTCGGCTGCGCGCGAGACAGACCTCATGTTCGCCAAGGCCGGCAAAGACCTCGTCGACTTCTGCAAGCGCGAGCACGTGCCCTACACCGAGTTCAACGACTTTAGCGACATCGCGCGCATCGTCGAGGACATTGTCGAGGGCCGCACGACCCTGGCGGCCGTGCTGGGCAAGGACAAGTAATGGACGGGGGAATGGGAAAATGCGGCGAAAACAAAACACAATAGACGCATCGGGTTCATTTTTGTGCTTGACTTACACTGGCTTTATTATTCAACACACATAGACCAATAGAGAACACCGCGGGCAACGGTAACCGTGGTACATAGACAAGCTCATGCTAGTTGCCAGGTGCAGGCATGAATCGTGTTGTGTGTACATTTCGTTTTACACAGGCTGACATCGAGTGTGGTTGACAACTGCTGTCTGTCGGTGTCCAGGACCGAGCCTTCACCATGAGAGTACAAAGCGGGCAACTACGTTAGGCGGCAAGATGCCTCACGAAAAGAGCTGCCACTTAGCTGGCTACATATATCACAGGCAGCTTGCAAAAGAAGTACCAGCACAGGCCCTTTATGGTACAGAATTAATTGCCTCGCGTCCTGCACTGCATGGCCAAACAAACTTCGAAGCCAGGATCACTTGGCATATTATTTGAAAAGTAAAGAGTGTTGGTTGAATTGCAATGCTGCTATGGGAGACCAATCTTTGTACACAATGCCTTGAGAAACGGAAATGAGTCAAGTTGACTTGCTATTCTTCAATCCATCTGCTTGCCAGGGCCGTGTTTTCATATAACAAGCCATTGTATCCTGCAGGAGCAAAGCCTCAACAGCGCCGAAAAGCCACCTCTTATAATTCGATGGGGCTATCTGAGAGCCTCGATAGAATTCTCACTAGCCGGTAGTTGGCTGCAGCCCAGGCATGACATGACAAATGTCTGTCTCGCAAATCTTCCAAGATATCTCCCATTTCGGACCTTTTTACCAGCCCGTCTTGAACCTTTGAGAGTTGCCAATGAGAGATAACGGAGGGCTGCGTAGGCGGCCAAGATACAGAAATGGCTGAGACCACAGGCGAACCATTGTGACTGTATAAGTAGGGGGGTAGGGTAGTGCTGCTTCCCCACCCCCAAATCGAAGCTCCATTTGTTTCTCAGGGTATTGTCAGTCGGAAGTTCACTAAAAAGGGCAAGGAAGTAAATGACATGGTAACGGTGCAACTTACCTTTGAAGACGACCAGAGTAATGTACGCGTGCAAAAGTATCGGGGTGCGTTGGCCATTGTGACTTTGACTTGAACTTGACGGCAACTTGATGGCTACTTGTGGAGAGTGATTTGAATATTGTACGTCGAGGGCGCGTGATTTGTTGCAAAATCACTCATAAGCCGTCGTATCTTGCTGTCAAAAGGTAAGTTAGTTTACTAAGTGCCAGGCCATATTCTTGATCAAATTTGTGCTGGAAACATACCCAAGATGACGGTGTGATAACCAGAAATAACGCACTCATCTTCTTGGCAAAAAGTCTTGCACACATGATGGCCAGGAATAGTCGCTGGTGCAGAAAAATGGAGGCATGCCTGTTAAAGTCCATGTCAGTGAGCTGAAGGCGGTGGAGTGTTGATCTTTGGGCAACTTACTCTTGGCAGTGAAAAAAGAAGGCGTTCAAATAGGAGAACAGCGGTGGCTGACAACGCTTGTATTTGACCGACAATTGTCACTGCAAACTTGTTTCGGAAAACAGCTGGAGTTGGCGCAATACATGTCGGCACAGCAGATGTTGGAGCAGCAGATGTTGGCGTAGCAAAAGCAGAGTGTCGTCACAGCAGCAAAGGAATAACAAAAGTGTAGTTTGTCGGAAACAGATATTGGCAGTATCTGGTAGTCAACAGCAAAAGCAGACAATGGGAGGTGTTGAAGCAACAGAGTTTGTCGAGAAGCTGACACAAAGCTCCCGAAGATGAGAATGTGTGTATTTGTGTGTCCATGGCAGAAAGCTTGTAGACTTGGCGATACAATTGGGCCATAGTTGATACCCATTGTGTCGTAAGAGAAGTTTGAATACGTCATTGTTCTGGATGCAGACGCTGGAGAATAGAGGAGGAATGTGTGTTTCGGTATGTGATTCTGGTACTCTCCTTTTTTGGGGGGCGTAGGTTGGTTAACACTCTGAGATTTGAAGATGTAATTTGAAGAGTGAAGGTCGATCTTTGCTATCCACAGGCTCGTGAGAGAATGCGAATCCACCGGTTAATGTGCAACGAAGCACAATGCAGGGTACGCTGTTGGGAGAAGAAGAAGCGTCTGACCCGTCGACCATAGCTGCCCGGCCCGACCGGGGGTACCACACCCCGGCCAGGTCACCCAACCTAAGTGATCTCGGCGGCCTGTGGGAGCCAGGACGCGCCGGAATTGAACCCTCGTAACCCGGGGCTACGTTGCACCCAAACTGCAACCGTTTGCCAGACGGTTGCAAATGGTAGTGTGCTCAAGCTAGCGGTGCCATGTATTCGAAATTGGCTTCCACTAATAGCTTCCGGGGCCTGACTGACGGGCGAGGATTTGCCGCAGGTAGCTCCGACTTGGGACGGCTGGGTGCGTTACTTGAACCGCCAGCCGTACGAACGCCAACATCAGAGCTATGATTCCTGCGGCGGCGGAGTCGTTTAACGACGGGAGTTCCTCGCGGTGGCCTTGACCAGCACCCCGAGGGGCACTGGCCGACGTCACGGCACCCTGAGGGGCACCGCTCGCCGCGCCACCGTCGACGAGTTTAATCCCGCCGTCGCCCTCCTCCATCCTCTCTTCCAGGCGATTAGCGCGACGCCTCTCACGCATGGCTGCGACCCAAGCCATGACACGAACGACGAAGCCTCTGCACGTATTGTACAGACGCCCGAAAGCCGCCAGGCAGATGCTCACCTTGAAGAGGGTGACTACCCATTGGGGGGTGTCGTCTGTGACGTTGACATCCGCCCAAAAGATAATAATGATAATAATGATAGCATTGAAAACGCCCATTGTTGTCGCTGTTGTTGTGTTGTTGCTGTTGTTGCTGTTGTTGCTGTTGTTGCTGTTGTTGCTGTTGTTGCTGTTGCTGTTGTTGCTGCTATTGTTTCTGCTGCTGGTGAGGTTGAAGATTCCCAAGATCAGAGTTCAACCCGTCTTCCCCTTTTCCAAGGACATTTTCCCCAAGTGGTGCCTCCGATCTTTCTTTCCCCTTTCGGCGTGAACAGTTTGTGTCGTTCTTGCTTGTATAGTGTAGGCATATGATTGTACTTTCCGAATTGGCGGAGGTCATCATTGATCCTTCCCTCAAGTTGAATAAACATTGCGCGTCGTTCTTTCTCTGACAGCATCTACTATGGCCATTTGCGCTATTCACGACAAAAGAATGACGTGTTTTGTTCTTTCCTTCCCGGAGTCAGCTTACCAACCGCTCCTTCTTTTCGTCGTAGTTCTCACAGGTCGCAGTCGTCCTTTCCTCTCCGCCATCGTTGTTTATCGCCAATTTCTGTTCCCCGGGACGTTCTTCCCATAATTGCAGTCAGTTGTGGTTTGCTCCTGCCAACTTTGAAATCACAATTTGTGAGGAAGCTTCGAGCCTCTTTCACATGGCAATGCGCTATTTTTTTTCTGCCTCGAACATTGGCAAAGGCCCCCAACGCTCCTTCCACATTGTGTAAAACGGTTCGCGCAAGCTTAAGATCACAGGCCTCCTTTTCCCCAAATTAAAGCTCCTTCTCCTTCCTCATCAAGGTCTTGTTTACGGAGTAATACCTCTTTGCCAGAACCTCCACTTTTTGCAGGGCTAGACTAACAGGGAAACTTCAATCAACTATAGACGGGGGCTCCATACTTGGGCGAAAGATCGATAAATTCTAGAAGGGGGATCTAATAATACGAGAGTGGAGTGGCAGGGCTAAATACAGACTAGCGGAGAACAGGCTGGGCACGTGACTACCCACAAACATTATCGCTCTTTACCTTTCGATTAATAAACTACAAGCGCCATTGCGGGGGATTTCTTCTGGATGTACGGATTACGAAGTAATATTCTTATTCTTAATCTTACACTTTCAGTATATACTCCCTGGGCGTCGTGAGCATAATTGAAATCCTATACCGTTAGTAATTGTACTCTGTTGTTGGAGGTTGCTGATCATGTGTCGACAAGTAATCACCAACCGCGATAAAGTTCACAGTGATCCAAAGTTTCGCAAAATGCATATGATAAAAAACTATGAAGTGAAGTATACATCTCTGCATAGAGACCAGTAGTATATATACTCCTGTACTAACCCGTGACACCGTCTGATACTCAGTATGCAGAGTTTGCACCACAAGCAACTGATTATTGTACGATTTTCACAGCTCAAATCCCAAGACTCGCACTACAATGAAGTAGGTAAGACTTGACCATTCCCGTCGTACATGGCCATGATTTATGGCTAACTGTGCTTTACCAGACTTCGAAAAGGGACTCGATCCTGGCTGACCCGATGTGGCTCATCAACCGACGGCGCAATGAGCAAAGCTCGACGCTGTACAGCCTCCCGAGTGAGATCTTGCTTGTCATCTTCGACAATGCAGACGTTCTCTCACAGCAAATGATCCGGCAGACGTGCAGCCGTTTTGTGGAGCTGGTCTCTTCCCTGGACTGCAAGCGAGCCGAGAAACCGCTAGACATGACGTTTGGCCGGTGGACAAGTCTGGCCCTGCCACGGAACAGAAACTGAAAGACTTGCGGTCCGGGAACAGTGGGCAGCGCTCATTCGCCGTGACGATATGGGCCTCTGTGAACAATGCAGAGTGTTTGCAGATTCTGGCCAGCTTGACGAGCGCCTTGGACACCTGGAAAAGACACTATGGTGCCACTATTGCAACGAACACAATATGCGAGGCATGTTCTCGCCTTCGCAACGCCGCAAGCGTTGGGTGTGGCGACGCAAGTGCATTGGCTGGGAGGGCCGCCTTCGGCTGTGTCCGCACGTGAACGTTTCATGGAGCCAGGTTTTGGTAGAGAAGCTGAAGAACGAATGGGACGTGAAGCGAGGCATTGTCGACTGCCACACGATCCGGTGTCCATACAACTGGCCCGGCAGCTACAACAGCTTACCCTCGAGAGAGCCGACAAAAGAGCCGACAAAAGAGACAACAAGAAAGGCAGCAGAGGAGCCAAAGCCCTGTATGCTTGACTTGCCATATCATGACTGGGTGCGGCGACGGCGTCTGATATCAGTCCCGTATTCGGGAGCAACATGGGCCAATCGTGTCTTTGACACTGACCCAGAGCGTCCTCTGATGCGGCAAATGTTTCGCGAATTCCTAGCGAGCGTAGACAACAGCAGCACCGGGCCCTCTTTGTGCCCACACATGCGGATGGACGATGGCTTGCTACTGATGCCACTCAGACCAGGCTGGTGCTCCTGTTTCTCTCACGATGCTGAGCCGAAATACAATGTGCACCCTCACAGCCACGATGATGAATGTTGGAAGAACTGCCGGTGCTTTAAAGAGCTATTTTCAGGCGGAGAGGGCAAGGGGAGCATCTTCCATGAAAGTGACAGACATTTGACGCACATGACGGCATGTCCATGTGCTGTGCTGTGTACTTTTGGCGGTGGCAAGACAATGCAGTCCACCTCGAGTTCTTCACAACGCATCAACCCATTCGACTCTCCGTCAGGCAGCCGCTGGATTCGACAAATTGACCGGCACTCCTGGAACATCACAGACGATGTTGAGACGCGGCATGTGTACTGGTGTCCAGAAAAGGACTGCTCGACAAACCATCGGTGGGCATCGTTGTACAAGCGTCTTGGCAGGTAGGGGAATATGGAAGCATCATTGATCATAGCCTTGGTGTTAAAAGCTATCGTGATGCATGCCTCTTTTTCTTAGCACAAGCTTTTGTTCGTTGGGCAACCAGCCACACCAAGAACAACAAAGCCACACGTTTTGAAGTCAGCTAGAAAAGGAAGAGCTAGTCGGAGGTAGAAACAAGAGCGGTGTCTTGGCTGCCTTCATTTTCAAAATAAAACTGCATCCACGCTGGTATGAAAATAGATGAAACAAAAACGGAAAGAAGAAAGGAGACTGTTGTGGGAGGTAGCAGTCGGCGGGCGTAGAAAGAGCTGTCGACCGAGCTGAGACGGAAGGGAAGTAACGCCTGGGCGTTGATGTGGCCCTCGAGACTACCCTCCACAAAAGGAAGGTCATGAACATGTACGGAAGCCGCTACAGTCCTCGCCCTTTCCTTTTTTGTTGTTGTCGTGCTCCTAGAGATAGAACGCAGTTTCCTCACGCCAGGCCAGTAAGGAGCACTTTGACATGTGATAGCAGTCGAATAAGGACAAGCAAGAAAAAAAAATGAGTAGAAGGGAGGAGCAGTCCACCTGCGTTACAATAACGGGGAAAGAACGTTTGATAAAAGGGAAAAGAACGATAGTCCACAATGGTGGCTGCACGGCAGGAGCTGACGTTACCTTGTTGATGCCACAACAGGATGTTTACTTCAATACAGGAAGGAAACAAAGAATCCTGCTGCCAGGAGACATCGATGGATTTAGCAAATGCAGAATTGACCAAATCTTGTCCAAAACAACAACATCAAGGGCCACTACATCTTTACACAACAGCAGCAGCAGCATCACTTTTTTTATATTTTTTTTTAAAAATATTTTCAAATGGGCGTTGAGGCAAAACTCGACGACCTCCCTCTTTTTGCAGTCATTATGACTGCCATTTGTTTGTGTCTCAAGTACCTGGGACAGTTCTAGGAGAACTGCGGGATGGACGTCAAACGTCTTCGCTCGGGCAGCGACGAAGATCGGCTGGCGTCGCGAAACATCTCCCAGGGAAAGGCAGGATGGCGGAGAGAGTGCGCTCGGGCCTGGTGGTGCGGCGGTCGGCCCCCCCGCGGGGCCGGTAATTCGCCGGCTGGCTCCCATCAGGGGGCCAAGTCAAGGCCCCGCCGAGCCCTCCAGCGATTTCAGGGTTGGCACGACGGACGGCCTCCGCCGGGAGGCTGGTAACTCGTCGGCCGGTTCCCCACCGGGAGCCGGTCAAGGCCCCCTGATGACGCCCGCGTCAGTCCAATAATTCCTGCCGAGGGCACAATGGTTTCGGCGTTCATCTCTACCACGCCCGGCCGTCCCGTCGAAACCACACTCGGAGCGTTTAGTAGAGGCCAATTCGAATATATGGCACGCTAGCTTGAGCCACACTTACCTTCGTTGGGACCGTCTTACGGGCGGTTGCCATTGGGGGTGCAACAGAGCGCACCAGCTTCTGGGTGGCATTTTAGCTTGAGCACACCACGATTGGGGCCGCCTGGGCAACGGTCGCCAATCGGGTGCAACAAAGCTGGGCAACATGATTCCAATTCCGGCGTAACCTGCTGCCACGGGCCGCCGAGATCACTTGACTGGGTGAACCTAGCTGGGGTTTTTAAATTAAACCCCAGTTGGGCCGCAATTATGGTCGACGGGTCAGGACGCTTCTCTTCCAACAGCGTACCCTGCATTGTGCTTCGACATTAACTGGTGATCCGCATTCTCTCGCGAGTTTGTGGATAGCAAAGATCGACCTTCGCTTTTCAACCACCTCTTCAATCACAGAGTGTAAACCGGTCCAAAAGAGGGGAAAAAACACTGCAAGATGCTTGCTATGTCTGCGAGACTTGTAAGTTTACCACGGACACACACCTGTCTTCGAGCTTTGTATTAATCTCTAACTGTTCTCTCTGATCTAGTGTCTCGTTTATGGCAGTATCTCTGCCTCTACACAACGGGCAGCGAGTCCTTCCGGCTGTGTTTAAGATGATTCGAGCCCACTTCAACGGACAAATTTGTGTCCTCTTTCATCCCTGACCCTAACTCCAGCAATCGCTTCTGTGCTTTTCGAGTCTCATCTCCTTAATGCCCCAAAAACTGCCATCTCGCACATGTACAATATGTACTCAGCATTGTCAGCCTCACAACGCCACCCACTATGGATACACAGATCCTTGATCTTCATTCGCCGTCAAGTTCTGTTCCAGATGTCCCATTTTGACTGTCGGGTTTCCGGACCCTACCTGTGTCTCTGACGGTCAACATCCAGAGCAGGACCTTCAACAATGGTTTTTTTTCGAAATGAGAAAAAAAAAAACACTGCTGTCACTTCCTTGCTGTGCCGCTTGGGGCTTGCCTTTGTGGACATGCTGCAATCAATACCGCCACACATCTTCCACTCAACATTCATTGTCAAAAGACATTTTCCTGCTTGTCGAAAAGAAGTCGAAATGCCTATTTCCAGCAAAACTGGCTTTCAATACGTCAAACAAGCCGATCATCCTGGGCGCTTTCTTCTAGACTCCTCGATGTCGTCAAGCACTGCTCCTTCACAACCAATTCTTCAACAACGCCCTCTTTCAATGTGCTGATGGCCTTTCATCACACTCAAGGCATACCTTTTCCAGTCCCCAAGACTTGGAAGTCATTGCCAAGACCAGAGACGATCCATCTGCGGCATTGGCTCTTTTCCCTAGGCTGATATTTTGCATTCGTCCGTGCATCAACAAGTAAGTGTCGATAAAATAAAGAGAAGCTACCACTCATAGTGACTAACTCAACATTCAATAAATCTATGGCCTCATAAAACATGGCTCGTTTTTGCACCTGCTGACACTTCACGCCCTCGGACTCGAAAAAGTACATAATCGCAAAGTTGTCTTTTGTCATGAACGAAAACGGGCCATCGTGGCCGGGCCTTCAGTCCGTGTTGTCCATCGAGAGAACGATAATATGGCAGCTTACGGAGGACAACAAAGTGCACTAATCACTCGCCACGAGCATCTCTTTGTTACTCGAACAAAGATCTGGCAATGCCACGCAGTTCTTAAATGTAAGTCAAGTTCCTGCAGTGATAGGTATCAAGATTAAGTTTTTTTTAACTCTCCTATCACTGACGTCGCAGCCTGGCAGCGGTGAGAGACGCCGCCGACGCAGAAAGCGCACGCAGGTGTGTTGAGGCGATGGGTGACCACAGCTTATGGGGACACCAATATGTCGGCCATCCTCCCTGAAAGTTGGCCCAGGTCCCTCCGGCGAAGCCAGCAGATCCATGCCATCAAGCCGCGTCACTTGCGTCACCGCTTTCTTGAGCCAGTCTAGGAAAAGATTGCTCTCCAAATCAAGCACATCTGCAAAGCCTGCTAGGTTCACGAGATTTGAGTAAATCCAAGGTACAGTATCTGGTTTCGTTGACAATGCAAGTGGCAAATTTCGTTTCTTTTACTAATGTCAAGCAGTACGCGATAAGTTCTGAACGCGGTGACGTTTCACTGTTTCACTGTTTCTCGATTACGATACATCCACCCGACGAAGCCAAAAATCTAATATCGCACACCAGCGGTCGCAGCCGGAGCCAGAAACAAAACTCTCCATTCTCCACCGACGAGAGGATAGTCGACAAAAGATACCAAATTCGAATTTATTATTTTGCGCTGGGCAAGGCCTACCGCCGAGACTTTTGAGTATTGGTGACGATGTATGAAGTACAGAGACGCCCCTGTCCGTGCTATGGCCTCCTGATCGGACAATCCACCTCGACCTGGTGGGCCTTGGTGTGAGGATTTTGGGAAATGGGTACTCGGATGGAAATGAAAGTTTGTGGGGTTTTTTATTGTATCGTCCTACAACGACACACGCATAAATACAATCCTCAAAATGCATGTCCAAGCTTAATAGCCTGCCTCCAAACAACAGAAATGAGCTCATCTCAGACGTGGCCCCAAGAAGACTCTGTACAGGTGCCAGCCTCCGATAAAGGCGGTCGCAAGGACCGACGAGGATCCCGTCAGCAGCACCATGCCTACATATTTCCTAAGTCCATAGTCACGCAGGGAGACTGGGCTTAGCGTGATGGCTGCACTGATGGGGCCCGTCAGGATGTTGCCCACGCCTTGCAAGAAGATAAAAATGGCATAGGTAGCAAGAGGATCGCCGTGGACTTCCCGGCCCATGCCGACACGCATGGTCCCGAAACCAAAGGCAAAGAACCCATAGACCAGGCTGTATGGGATTAGCCATGCCAGAGACTTGGAAAAGCCCCAGAGCGTGAACGACGCCAGGCCTGCCGTAGTGCAGCATACTCCGGCAAGCAGCCCAATGGAAATGTTCTTGTCGGACAGGTAGCCGAACGCGAACTGGCCCATAACTTGAGCTATCGACGTCAGGGACAGGAGAAGCGCACCTCCTGTCTTGGAGATGCCAATGGAGGTTGCATATGTCGGCAAGAAATTGACGGGGAAGAAGAAGCCCATGCCCTGGGTCAAGAATGGCCGTGCCATATACCCAGAAGAGCGGTTTCTTCAGAAAGGACCAATCCATCCGAGCCAACTGCGCCTGGTCTGACGCCGGCAGACGACTTTTGAGTAATGGAATCAGCGGCCCAGTGAGGAAAACCATGGCCACGGCGCACGCTCTCAAAGTAATCTGGTAGCCATAGCGTTCCAGCAGGGCAGTAATGATAAAGGGCATCACAGCACCTGTGGCGCCGGAAGCGCCGAAATCAGCCCAAAGGCCATGCCCTTGCGCGATACCCACCATTCGTTGACCATGCCGATAATGGGAAACATCAGGGTCAAAACCCCCAGGCCATACAGGAAGCCTTGAGTCGCAATCAGCCCAGGGACAGATGACACAAAGGACGCCGCAAGAAAGGCCAAGAATACACATTAGCCAGCTGAGCCAGATCTGATGGCGCCGGTACTTGGGAAACCGCTTCGTCAAGAGGGCAGAAAGAGGTGCGCCCAGATAGCACAGGGCTTGGGCCACGGTGCCAATCGTTGCGATGTGAGCTGCGTCCGCCTCAAACTCTGGAAGCGAGCATAGTAGTCTTGGAACACGCCAAAGCTCATGGGAAATCCTGGTACGTGTTAGAGGAGTTCTTTTGAAAAGACACGATGAAGATGGACGAGACAGGAAAAGAGACGGACCCCAAAATAGGGCTTCAAAGGTGAAACCAGCCAGAAGAACCAGCCACGCATCTCGCCCCTTGTCCACCGGCTTCAGTTCCTGGATAATCGGTTCGTCCGGTCTGCTTTGCATATCTTGACCAGGCAAAGCCCCGATGGCTGGGCGAGTGTCCAACTCAATTGAAATAATTTTTGCTTCGCTCGCCATATTGACCGTAGACAGCGCAAGGTCCAGCGGAATCTTATGTGATCAGGTTAAAGACCAAAAGAGATAAATAAGAAGGAGGGTGGGTGGCAGGAGGGTAGCAGACAACGAGGAAATTTGTAGGGAATGTCGGTGTTAAAACGGAGGTGACGTTTTCTTCACCTCCGATCAGTTGAGCCGATCCTGGCCGCCGGCTTCCTGAGTCATCATGCTTGCACTGATTGTTTATCACATCCACGCCCTAATTTTGACATCTTCCTATTCCTAAACATTCCTAAACAGAAAATACCAGCCCCTTATCGGTATCTTAAAACTGTAACAAAAGTGAGACTCGAGTTGCGTTCGCGATCCTTTAATCCTTTCACAGATGAGCCTTTTTAGAATCGATATCCATTGCTACGCTCACGAAAAGTATTTCGTCTTTGCACGGTGCCGTGGGCATCAACGCCAACTGTCACTGCACAGAAGAATGCCTGCCGATGCTTCACACAGGCTACCAAACCATCTTTACGTCTAATGCCACTCGGAGGCTCCGTGACGTACGGCAGCGAGTCGTCCGACGGCAACGGCTACCGAAAATTCCTCCGCGACAAGCTGATCCGCGGCGGCTACCGGGTCGAAATGGTTGGCTCCCGGAAATCCGGTGATATGGAGAACAACAACCACGAAGGCTGGCGCGGATACAGAATTGACCAAATTCACAACAGGGCCGCCAAGTCTGTGCCCATCTCCGGCCAACCTCTTCACAATCAACGCCGGCTCCAACGACTGCCTTCAAGACTTTGAGGCTCGGGCTAATCGGACAACGTATGGGTGACTTGCTGAGCTTTCTTTGGTCAGCATCGCCTCAGGCAACAATCATTCTCTCGACCCTGGTGGTCAATGCAGAACCTCAAGCAGAGTTCCGTGTGCAGCGAGTCAATGAACAGCTCCGGTCATTGGCGCAACAGAGAGCAGCCGCACACAAAAGCATCGTCTTGGCAGGGATGCACGGCCTGCACGGCCCTCAAGTCAGCGATCTCGCAGACGGTACACATCCTTGTGATGCAGGCTATGAGAAAATGGCAGAGATTTGGTTTCAAAGCATCGAAAGAGCTGCTGTACAGGGTTTGCTCCAAGAACCTGAGCTACTGGAGTGAAACTGCAGCTGTGTTTGTTGACTTTTATTACTAAAAGGGATAAGGCTGTGCCCAACATGGCCCTGTGCATTAAATTCATCGTGAAAAGTAGATTGAAACTCGTGATGCTGTTATTGAAGCTCCTTCCTAGTAATATGAGAATCAGTTCCTAGCAGTAGGTGCACGGCATGGGCCGTTGCTAGTGGCTCAAAACGAGGTACTAGTGGGTAATAATACCATTGTTACATTTGTTTATCGTTCATCGTGTTCATGCTTCGTTTTCTATTTTAGTCTCATAAACTCTTTAATTACATTAAGTTTGCCCATTGTATCTCCAGCGTATCCCTTTTTCCAAATCGTAAACAGTCTAGATGTTACCGCATAAAATAGAAAAAATCAAATAAGAGAAACCCCAAGTAAGAAACATTCAACCAAAAGATGATGATAGTCAGCCTATATTTTATATTCCCATGAGTGTATGACAGCAGAAAAGAACGCCCTTTGTCTTACTCCTGCGGCTTGCGCTCAGCCGGCACAAAATACCAGAAACACGGCCATGGCCGCAAAGAGGCCAATCACGACGGGGTGCAGCACAAACGTGCCCACGGCCTGCGCCAGAACACCCGTGATAAACGGCGCTGCCGCGCCGCCGGCACTGCCAAAGGCGGCCATGGCGCTCATGCCCGACACGCGCTCGCGCCGGCTCATGCCGCGCATCAGCAAGCCCGCTGCGCAGGGGTAGACGGGGCCCAGCAGCAGACCCACAATGGACACGGCAACGGCGTCCCCGATCACGTTGGGCACAAACCACACGAGCAGCTCAAAGATGGCCGAGCCGGCAACGAGGCCGTAGACAAAGATGCGCACACCGACGCGCTGGGCAGGCCAGGCCAAGCAGAAACGGCCGAGCGTGATGCCCGCCCAGAAACCGGCCGTGATGTAGCCGACGGCAGGCTCCTTGCCGCCGCGGTCGGCAATGAGAAACGACGTGACCCAGCCGGCAACGCTGACCTCGGCGCCCTGGTACATGAACAAGAACATGGCGCCCAGAAGAATAATGCGCGACGACGGGGCCGTGAACATGTCCTTGAGACGGTCCTTGGCACGCTGGGCCTGAGTGCGTGTGCGTTCACGGTAGCGGTTGCGCCGGCTGCGCGGCGGGGCGGCCATGGTGACGACGGCCGGCCGGTCGGCGGGCGCAAAGAGGGGTGCCGTAGACGAGGCAAACGAGTGCATGGGCGTGGGCTGGGCGGAAGCAAACGCGGACGGGGACGGGGACTGGGTTTGAGGGTGGGACTGGATCATGGACAGGACAGGCCGGGCCGAAGGCATAGCCTCCCGCGTTGGCGACGGCGACGGCGAGGGTGCGCGGGAGCCAACACGCGACGAGGGCGCAGTTGAGGGCTGCGAGACAGGGCGGGGACGCTGCAGTGTCGTTGGCGAGGAGGCAAAATCGGTGAGCTGGATGCCGGCGGCCGGCGCGGCCAGCGCTGACGTCTGTAGCTGTGGCTGTGCCTGCTGCTGGTCCAGCTCGGCCTGCCGCTGCCGCCGATACGCCAGCGCCGGCGGCGTTCACCCGAGTCCGTCGACGTCGACAAGGGAGTGCCCGGCACCTCGCGAATCTCGCCCCAATCCTTCTCGTAGCCGGTGAAGCTCCAGGCCGAGAGGACCGCAGTCAGAATGCACACACTAAAAGGCAGCAGATAGTAGCGGCCAAAGACGGTGGCCGACTTGTCGTCGGGGTGCTCGGCCGCGCCCGTCGACACGGCAATAGCTGTTGCAATGAGCGGGCCCGAGATGCCGCCGATGCCGTACGAGCCGTGCATGATGCCCAGCGAGAGCGTGCCCTGCCGTAGGCCAACACAGAACGTGTTACCCATGGCTATATTGATGGCGGCACCGAGGCCGACCAAGAAGAAGCCAACGACGACAGCAGGGAAGGCGCCAGCGTCGTGATGACGGGCACATAGCCCAGGGCCATGATGAGCTGGGCCGCGCACGTGGTACGGGCCCGACCAAGACGGCGCTTCATGGGGTCGACGACCGTCGCCGCCATGATGGAGCCCATGGCGCAGGAAACAAAGATGAGAGACACGATGCCGTAGCCAATGTTATAGTGGCGCTCAATGTACGGCAGCAGGGCGCCGGCGGCACTGTCGTTGAGACCGTCGTTGAGCGTGTTGAGGCCCACGGTGGCCATGCGGAAGGCGTTCTTCCGCGGCGAGAACATGCTCTGCAGCACTTCAACCTCGACACCGTCACCCTCGTTGTCGGAGCCGAGGTCTCCCGGGCGCCGACTTTGCGAACTGCGTCTGTCGTTGTTGTTGTCGTTGTCGTCATTGTCGTCGTCATCATCAGCATCCTTGTCCTCCACAGGCGTGACTGGCCGGCTCATCTCGAGATCGCTGGCATCAAAGCCCTTGGTCGAGCTGCTGCGTTCATAGAGTACGGCTTCGTCCGTATCCGCCAGCGGGACAGCTGGGTATGTGCGTGGAATGGCACGGGCTGGCCGTGCCGGTGCTTGCATCTTGGATGAGCTGGCGTTGTTGTGAGGAGAGTGCGAGTGAGAAGCGCCGGTTGAGTGTGCTGTCGACGCTGAGGCCGAGGCCGACGACTCGATCTGGACGAGAGACAGCATCGTGAACTATATACCCAGAGTGTCTGGGGTATGTGAGGAGACGAAAGCGGCGTGCAGAGGGTGAATGCCGGGCAGCCTATGCCCTGTGCTTATGCCAGGACGAACAGTGGGTGTGCTATAAGAGGAGAATGGCGCGTGCGGGATGAGTGAGAGAAGGCCAGGACGAGGGGACGGCAATAGACGAAAAGAGACGAAAACAGCCCAGAGAGGACACAAGAGACAAGAGAGGACAGAGAGAAGACCGCCTAGGTTCTCTGGTCCGGAACGTTGTTTTGCCGTGGTTCTGCCGAAAGTACAGCCGTGTCGGAGTTTCTCACGGAGAAGATCATGCACTTGCTCAGCTCGCAATGGTCAGGCGTTGGAGTAAATAATAAGAATAATGAAAGACGAGAAAGACAAGGACACCAGGCGGAGAGCCAGCCGTTGAAATATGATGGAAAACATCTCTCCGACTAATGCTGTCAGTGGATTTGTCAGGTCCACTACATTAGGCACATGGACCTGCACATGTTCCACGATCTTTTCTTTTTTCTTTTCTTTTTTTGTCATGTACACACCACCATCCTCCCTTTCCCACTCACATGCAGCTAGAACAGATAAAAAGAATACAACGACAAAGACAGACTCCGACAGCTAGTGGACATTCATCGTTGGGCTCCGAAGGAATGGGCGGACAGCACTGGCACAAGTGGCCACTCGGGTGTGCCGCCTCCTTTTTTCTTTTTTCTTCTTTTTTTTCTCTTTTTTTCTTCTCTTAGTCCCGTCTTCCTCCCTTCTAGACTTTGCCCCGTGGCGTGGCGTGGCCAACCTTTGAGCTCCGCTTATAGATCGACGGCTCCGACAGACCTTTTTCGGCGGTCAGATTCACACTCTTATCTTCGAATAATTTTCGACGGTCCCCGCCGTGTCTACATTTGCCCTGCAGAAATGGTCCATTGTTGTTTTGCATAAGTAGAAGACTCGCCCGCCCTAGACTCAGGAAGAGTTTCCAAAGCAGGAAGCACCGCCGACGTGAGCAGCATCAGAAAGCTGCGGGTTTTGTGATATAGAACACAGGTCGGCTAGGCCCTTAGTTGAGGTCATGGCGGATGGTACTGAGTGATGCAGGTAAGAGGCAAGGGACGGAAAGATTTGGAAGAGAGAGCATAAGAGAGCATAAGAGAGCGTAAGGGACGTCTCGTTGTCCACAAAATGCAAGCATCGCGAACCAGAAACGCAGTGCTCCCTGGCCATTCGTCTTATCACAGTCGGTCCTTTTCTTGCTATTCGAGCACGGGGAGCAGCGTCTGAGAGCACAAAAAACATGAAGTGGACGTTAGCTGCCTACCCTTGTTTTGCTTTGTTCTTCAGAGTTGATGGTGTAAGTGGCCATGCAGGCCAGAACTATGCGGACTTGCCCGATTAGGCTAAGACGCCGCCTTCCGCACCTATCTCCACCAAAGAAAGTAAAAAAGAAAAAAAAAGAAAAGAAAATGAGTGCTCTTCCGCCTCGACCTGCTGTCCACAAATCGTCCCCTGACAATGCGCACTACTGGCAGAAGCTCGGGAGAAGTCCGCCTCAATGCGTAACGCCCTGTGATGTCCTAACCGCTGTCGGAGTTGCTCCGCCAGCTTGTTGTCCTCCGTGGCATCGTGAACTCTCACCGACTTCTTTTCTTCTTTCTCGTGCATTGGCCCCCTTTCTCTGCTGCGAATACGACGCGCCACTCTTTATCAAAAATAGATCGACTGCACTACCCAGGGCTGAGTCCATGAACTTCGGGGAAAGAGTGACAACTCTCCGTCGAGCTGAAAACCTCCACGCTCGGCTGACCCTCGAATCCACCGGCCGGCGTCGGCAGGCATGCAGCTTCCCCTCCCAGCTTCCCTTTTGTTGACTCCGTTCACTTGACTGATCATCCGCCGTACGAGTCACAGCGTTGGCCACGTAATTGCAATGACATAACGACTCAACGTGACGAGGGTGACGAGGGTGACGAGAGTGACTGCATCCCTCGAGTGCCTTACCTATCTCCTTTCCAGAGAGGCCAATCAACAGCTATAATTAGACATCTGACGTCCAGCAAATCAGGTGGTATACCGCTCAAAGCTACAAAGTATATCCGCCAAAAGGAGGCGAGAAATACAACTCGAGGCAACGGCTAGCTTTAGAGCCTTTCGGAATGTGGGTCGGCTGGAGCGGCGGAGTACTCCATACTTTTTAGAGGGACAGGGCCACACCGCCAATTTTTTTTGTGGCAGAAAACAGCTAATGGGACTGTATGTGACCATGAAATATTCACCACAAAAGCTGTGAAACTAGACAATGAAATTGCCAGTAGATATTTGGTGGGCGAAAAAAAAACGTCACTGCAAAAAAGTCAACAGCGATTGGATATCAGATAGCAGATTCACCATATCCAAAGGTTCCCGACACAACCACAACCACAACCACAACCACACCCACACACCATGTCGTCCGATGCCAACTTTGAGCCCGAGGTCGACGTCTCGGGCACGACGCCGCCCGTCGCGCTGACAGCCAACCAGTCCCTTGCCCGCGTCTTCATGGCCGAGGGCAACGGCCGCTACACAGTGATTCTGCCCGACAGCAGCGCAGCCCTGGCCCTCAAGTCGGGCGCAACCGACGGCACCAAGCCAGAGAAGCCAGAAAAGGGTGGTCGCAAAGGTGCAGCCAAGAATGCACGCGGCGGCGGAAAGACACGCGGAGGCAAGGCAAGCCGTGGCACTGCTCCGGCCTTTACGGGCATGGCCGCATGGGCTGCAACGGCTTCGGCCGGTGCAACGGCAGCTGTCTCGACCGCGGCGGCAAGACGTGCAACGGCGGCGTCCGTGCTGGGCCTGCCAGTGGCACCGGTGCTGACACGGAAACCCCGACCTCGGCAACAACACCCACACCTACACCCACACCGAGGAGCCTCCCAAGAAGAACCGTGTTCTCGTCGACCTGCACTCGGCATTCCACCACACGATCCGCGTCAGCCGGCACAGCATCGTCGTCGTTGATCTAGCCAAGGCGCCCGAGAGCCTGAAAAGGGGCAGCCGCGTCGTTGGCACCATTATCAATGTCGTGCGGAACCCCGAGGTGTGGTGCAAGGCCGCCTACTGGCCGTATGCGCAGTTTGAGGCGCCCACCAAGACCGAGGACACCATTGTCGGCCAGCTGCCGCCCAGCGATTCCGAAGACGAAGAGGACGAGCAGTAAAAAAAGCAAGTGGTATCTGACCAGAGACAAAGCAAAGCAAAAAGAATATATACAACACGAGATACAACGCCGCACAAGCCATCACCATACAACCAAACAACCAAACAACCAAACAACCATCTCTCACCGCTTCTTTTCCTCGGGCTTTTCTTGGGGAAGCACTGGCGCATACTCCTCCGTTGCTCCCCACCACACGAGCCCGACCGTCACGGCCATGACGGCCACCACGACGCCGGAGCTTGCGGGCGTGCTGGGAAACACGTTCCATGCCCACTCCTGCGCGGCCCACAGCCCATACTGCACGACCGGATGCACACCGCTGCGCCACAGCAGGTACGGCGTCGTCCATGCCAGGTAGGCATAGAACTGGTAGTGCAGCGACCGCGCTGTCAGCAGGCCCACGAGGTTCGCTGTGAGGATGGTGGTCGTGATAAACCGTGGCGACGCCGCGCGGGCGGACAGCAGCGCCTCCTCGCTGTCCGAGAACGGCGATCCGAACTGGGTCAGGACGGGTGCAACGACTCGCGAAATGAGCGACGCGGGCGACTGCACGCCGGCCGGGCGCAGCCAACGCGTCGTGGCAAACAGGACGAGCAGGGCCGCGTGCACGCCCAGTAGGCCTAGCGCAAAGGGCGCGCTCAGAAACACGTCCTCGCCGACAAAGCGCCAGTTGACGGTCCAGCGGAAGAAAAACTGGCGCGAGAGCTCAAAGGCGCGGCCGAGGTAGCCGTGGGCGTTTTCGAGGACAAAGGGCAGGCAATGGCGAACTGGACCTGGGCGAGGACGGCGGCGAGGCGCAGAGCGCCGTGGAAGCCGCGGCCAAACAGCAATACGATGCCGACGGCAGGTAGGGCCAGCAACAGACTCATCTTGGTGCCGAGGCCCAGCATAGGCGAGCATGCCGAGGACCAGTGGCGGTGCTGGAAGCAGAAGAGGGCAGCCCAGAGGCAGAGGGCGCAATGCCATCGTTGAAGCAGCGGAGCATGTAGATGCTGTGGAGGCGTTTCGAGAGGATGAGCAGCGGGAAGATATACGGGGGGGTCTAAGGAGAGGGAGGGCAGTAGTCAGCATCAATACGTCGTATACCTCCGAGAAGACACACATTTGTTCCTCGCGATAAATTATACCCCGGCTTTCCAGAAGCAGGCCATGGCCAGCGCCAGCGCCGCCAGGTAGATGCCCGCAAATATCTGCTGCGCCAGTAGGATGTTCTGGCCCGCGGCCGTCACCTTGTACAGCGCCGTGTAGACGTAGACATGTGCGGCCGGGTAGACGAGCGGGCCCGTGCCGCCAGCCATTTGCGCGTAGTCGCGCTCGCCGGCGATAAACTGCCCGACCTGCTCCATGTATGCGACCCAGTCGATTTCGGTATAGGGCACCTTCCAGATGACGATGCCACAGAGCACGGCATCAAGGGCAAACAGCACAAACGGTATGAGCACCGAGAGCGAGCTGTCGCCGGTCAAGACGTCGTGGACGAGGTTGAAGGCCTGGAGGTAGAGGGGGTCGATGTCGTGCGGCGCGGCGCGCCGGCGTCTTGGAGGAGCAGGTGGTGCCATGGTGGGCAAGCCGTGTCGCTCGGGAACAAGGAGGAGCCGGGGCAGAAGAGTGAATGCTATCGGTCGACGTCGTGGCTTGTCGAGAACGTCGCGATGCGTATCGTCGAGGCTAGAGGAAGTGGGACGTGTTGCAGTTGAGAGAGAGCTAATATGTGCTATATTTTAGTGGGCCTGCCCCTGGCTAATTATTAAGTGGAAGTTGTTCCTGAAGCTGGAGCTCAAGTGCGACAAGAGGGACGCATCAACAACGCCACGTTTCTACCAGGGATCAGTGGACAGTTTGCAGTAGAATTTCACAAAAATACAAAGGACCTTTTGAAGCAGCGGACAGAGGACAAAATAATTATGAAGAGTCCCATATTAGGTGAGCCTTCAGTAGTTTGCATATTCTGGAGCTGCCACTTAACGGGAAAAGCGGGGCAATCAACGCGTCCCACCTTACGGATACAGAACGCGTTCTGAATGGGCAGCTATTGGGCAGCTATTGGGGGGCATTTTGTGCCGTTTGCTTGACATTTGCCTCAACAGTCAACAACAAACGAAACGGCGGCACTCTGCCCAATTTCTTTCTGATGCTGATACACCCTGTTTACCAACACCCCAACAACATCTCGCCCTCTGCTCATCTCATGGCCAACGATTTCGACTTTAACACAGAGCCCGCGCCCGACGAGACCATCAATATGGATCATCGTTCGTCGGGCGGCGAGGACAGCGACGAGATGGACGAGCTTCCGTTTGAGGAGTTTTGAGGACGAGGACGACTACGAGAGCTACGAGGAAGATGAGGACGAGGAGGAGGAAGACTACGGAAGTGGCAGTGACCACGACGACGACGATGAGGCGGCAATGATCGAGGCTGCGTTTGGCCGGACCACAAACCTCCTCGACAGCGACGACGAGAGCATCCAGTTCCACTCGGATGGTCGCATGGTCAGCAGTGAGATTGGCAGCGACGACGTGGGTGCGTTCATTGACATGGAGGCCCGGGAGGATAACAGCGAGTCGGAGTCCGATGAGGACGGCGATGGCTGGGAGACGGCCAGCAGCGACAAGGAGCACAAGGAGGACAAGAACAAAGACAAGAACAAGAACAAGAAGGGCAAATACACCGATCCGTACGTCGACGACTACGACTCGGACCTGGGCACTGACTACGACGACGGCGCTTACGACAGCGCCGACTCGTGGGACAATGCCGTGTCCGAGACGCCGCGCGGCGGCTACGACGTGATGCTCAACATGGACCAGCTCAAGGCGCGGCTGGGCTTCTTCCATGCCAAGGAAAACATCAAGCTGCCCACGCCCTTCCCGCAGTTCCAGAAGCTGCCGCTCGAGCTGCGCATGCGCATCTGGGAGACGTTTTGCTCGGAGCTGCGGCGCAAGAACCGCGTGATCCAGGTGATGCTGCAAAATGACGGGCGGCTGACGCCCGCGGTCACCATGGACCAGCAGACGGAGCCCGTGCGGCGGTTCATGCGCATCTGCCGCGAGACGCGCGCCATGGGCCTGGTGGCGCTGCCGGACACGCTTAGCATTGGCATCAGCGAGCACGACGACGGCGTGGTCCGGTTCAATGCCGAGACGGATGTCGTGCACTTTTTGGAGGAGCACCCGCTGGGCGTGGAGCGTATTGGCCCGGATGGAGTTGTTGGCGACGGTGCTGAAGACGGCGAAAACAACAACAACAACAACAACAACAACAACAACGAAGACGACGCCGATGACGCGGAGAGATATGGCAGCGACCCCGGCGTGCGCGAGCTTGTGCGCGAGATGCGCCGGCGACGGACCCGCACGCGGAGCCACGAGGCCGCCCCCAAGCCGTACACAAGCGTGCGCAACCTGGCCATCAACGACATGGAGCGGCGGCTTAGGGCGCCCGGCGCGTACCACGACTACTACCAAGGGCACACGGTCATTGAGCTGATTGCGCAGGACGATACATCGCACCGGCAGCCATCGGAGCTGCGCGGCGCCGGCTACCTGCAGACGCTCGAGTATCTGTTCCCCAACGTCGAGAACATTTACGTGTGCGAGCACGGCGCCGTGCGCAAGGCCGACCGCTGGGCGGCGAATCTGCGCACCTACCAGCGCTACCACGTCCACGGCTACGAGGTGGACGACATTGAGCTGCAGCGCGAGCCCATTGAGTATCTCTACTGTTGGCACGCTCCGCCCAAGGGCATCCGGCGCCGCCTGGCGGCCGTAGAGGAGAAGAAGGACAAGGAGAAGGAAGAGAAGGACGGCGGGAAGGAGAAGGAGAAGGAGGACGGAGAGAAAAAGGAGACGGGCGACAAGGGCGAGAAGAGTGAGACGGCCACAGAGACAGCCGAAGACAAGCTGCGTAAGGCCGAGTTGGCGTCGCTGGGTCCTCGGGACTTCAGGGACGGGGTCGTCATCAACCACTTTGCCAAGCTGCGCGAGAAGGGCGTGCGCTTCTCGCGCATGCTCTTCTTTGACGAGGAGGACGGCATGGGCGACTACTGGGAGCTGCAGGCACTGTGCCGGCCCGACGGCCACTGGCCCAACGGCCCGAACGGCCGGCCGCAGCAGGACCAGCAGCCCTCGCGCGACCTCGAGCCGCCCATGGACATGGCCGAGTTTGAGGCCTACGACGAGAACGACAGCATGATTGACGACGAGGGAGTGGAAGAGGACGGCTGGGAGGACGATGACAACGATGAGGGAAACGAGGATGGCGACGACGACGACGACGATGACGACGATGACGACGATGATGATGATGACGATGACGATGATGACGATCTGAATGTCGACGATGATGCGGCAGATGCGGCAGCGGACGCAGCCCCCTCGAGGCCATGTTTTCCAGCCCCGAGCCCGATGAAGACGCCGGCCCCAGCAAGGGCAACCGGAGCAAGAGACGGCGCGTCCTAGACTCGGACGACGAGACGAGGACGATGGCGACGAAGACAAGGAGGCCAGCAGCCGGTCGCGCAGCCTGCAAAGCGTCAGCGGCGCACGGCAATCGTGTCGTCGGACGAGGATGAAGGCGATGGCGATTCCGGTACTGGTTCGTCCAAGGCTGCGGCAAAGTCAAAGGCCAAGGCCAAGAAGGCCGATGACGGCGACTCGTCGCACACCAAGCACGATGAAGAGGGCGAGGGCGAGGGCGAGGAAGACAATTCTGTGAAGCCGCTGACGCTGATGCAGCGGCTTCGAGCGGGAGGCAGCCAGCAGAAGCACGTTTCGGCCTCGGACGATGACAACAGCAACGATGACAACGGCGACGGCGAGGAGGAAGACGCTGGGGACTACGGTGGACGCGATGGGGATGAGGAGGATGACGAATAAAGGACAGGACGCTGAGCAGTATGGCGATCTCGACACGGACATCATCAACATCTGTCACACTCCTTTGCTTCTTTATCTATTTTTCTATTTTTGGCGTCGGTTTATGGACAAATGTCGCCGGGCTGCGGGCCGCAGGCAAACGGCAATCTCGGTTGCCATTCATGTATTTTCCTACTTCTTTTAATATACCATGACTTGACTTTTCTTCATTGTCCTTCCTCGACCGTTTGTTTTTTCAGATGTGACCCAATGACCCAGGCCAACCCTGCTTGTGTATTTGTTCGCGGTGATTGCTTTCCCCACTAATACGACGTACACACTCTGCAGACCGGAGCGGAGAACGATCATGTCTCCTTTATCTCGTCGTTTTAGTGCCTTGTTATGGTGCATTCTCCGGGAGACGACGGCGGGCGCCATGCGGGTCAAAGACGACCGAGCTTGTTGGCAGCGGCAGAGTGGGGGAAGATCTCAGCATCGGTCAGGAAAAGTATGGACAAAGTCCCGTTGCGAGAGCGGAGGTCGCTGTCGTGATTTCATCTATGTTTGCTTTTGTTTTCTATCTCTTTTTTTTCTTTGTCGTCTTATTCTTCCCTCCTCCTTCGGACCTGCCTCGCACCTGCCTGCACTTGCCTGCACTGCCTGCACCTGCCTGCACCTGCCTGCACCTGTCTCACACCTTCCTGCACACACCGCACCCTCCCTCCTTCCTTGCCATGCCTGACCTCCCCCTCCTGACGGTTGACGACATTGCCGCCCACAACCGCCTCCATGACTCTGGCTCGTCGTCGACAATGTCGTCTACGACCTGACCGACTTTGCCGACCACCACCCGGGCGGCACCGACATCCTGCTGCGCTTCGCCGGCCGCGACGCCACCCGTGTCTACAGCCGCATCCACGCGCCCTCTCTGATCACCGCCGAGCTCCGTCCCGAGAAGCACCTCGGCCGCCTCGACGAGTCCTCCGTCACGCCCCAGTGGCGCTCGGCCGCCATCTCGTCGGACGCCGATGGCGACGGCGACGGTGCGCGCGATGACGCGCGCCGCCGCTCGGCGATATTCTAAACCTCAACGACTTTGCCGCTGCCGCGGAGCGCTCGCTGCCGGCGCAGGCATGGGCGTACATCTCGACGGGCACCGAGGACAACCAGACGCGCGACGCCAATACGCGGCTGCTGCGGCGCATCTGGCTGCGGCCGGCGGTGCTGCGCAACGTGGCGCCCGAGCGGGTCCACTTGAAGACGTCGCTCTTTGGCGGCCGCGTGCCCCTGAGCATGCCCGTCTTTGTGGCGCCGACGGGGGCGACGCGCACGGGCGGCAAAGACGGCGAGCTGGCCATTGCGCGGGGCGCCGCCGCTGCCGGCATTGTGCCCATCATCTCGACGGTGGCTTCATATCCCTACAATGAGATCTTGGACCAGCTGCCGAGCACCGACGAGGGCGGCCAGGCCATGTTCCAGCTGTACGTCGACCGCGACCGGAAACGGGCCGAGGCGCTGCTGCACAAGCTGCTGGGTGGCCGCAACGGCCGCAAGGTCAAGGCGGTGCTCGTCACCGTTGACCTGCCTGTGGGTTCCAAGCGCGAGGCCGACGAGCGAGCGCGGTCACGCGCGGCACGGCAACGAGGTGAGCCCGTGGCGTCAGGGTTCAAGGCCGGCATTGCGCGGCAGACGTCGTCGTTTGTAGACTCGTCGTTCAGTTGGGAGGACCTGCCGTGGCTGCGCAAGACAGTGGACGCAGCCAGCAGCAAGAATGGTCATAATGGCCTGGCAGGGCCCCTGCCCATCATGGTCAAGGGCATCCAGCGTGCCGAGGATGCCCGCAAGGCGTTGGCGTACGGCTGCCAGGGCATTGTCATCAGCAACCACGGCGGCCGCGCAGCCGACACGGCACCGCCAACCATCCTGACCCTGCTCGAGTTCCACAAGTGCTGCCCCGAGGTCTTTGGCCGCATGGAGATCTTGATTGACGGCGGTTTCCGACGCGGGTCCGACGTTATCAAGGCCATCTGTCTCGGCGCGTCCGCGGTGGGCTTTGGCCGGCCCTTTATCCAGGCTGTTGGCTACGGCCAGGGGGTGTTGAGCACGCCGCCGGCATCATCCAGGACGAGCTTACCAACACCATGCAGCTGTGTGGCCTGGTGGATCTGATGCGCGACTCGGGCCCGGAGTTCGTCAACACTGGCGACATTGACCACATGGTGTCCGGACTTTGTCACCCATACGCTAAGAAACCAGTATGGCCGGCAAAGCTATGAAACAGCTGTACGGAGTACTCGTCCCTAATATATAGCAGCCTCGTCTTATGTACATAGTAGTCACGAAAGCATAGCCATATAGCGCTCATTTCCAGCAGGTGTGCCTCATAATGTACTGCCGATGTGTGTGTGTATTTATCTGCAGAAAGAACTAACTAGACCGTGGCAGAACAACGCCAGAAGCAATCCCTTCCCTGTAATCTTGTTGACATGCATCCCGGGTTTTATATATTGGCCCCTCCTAGTTTCTCTTTTCCTCCCTTTTTTTCTTTTTTTCTTCTTTTGGTCCGGTCTGCAATGCGTAGCGCGTAAAACACACTGTGTGTCCTCCAAACAAAACGTTATCAAGTACAATCCGTCAAACAACGGTCAAATCAGATTAAGCAGGGCACACCTTTGTTATATTCCGAACATCGGAGTATTATTCACCTGCTCAAGCGGTAACAGCCACTTCCTCGGCCACAGTTCCGGCCACGGTACCGGCCACGGTGCCGGCTACCTAGGCCTCGGCGGGCTTCGCAGTTTGGATGGGGAGTTCCTTCTTCTCGGTAAAGTGGCGTGGAAGGCGGTTCTCGTCCGCCGTATACGGGATACCAGCCTCCTCACGGGCCATGTCGTTGACCCACTTCTCATTGCCGGCGAGGCCGCCCTGGCCGTCCTTCTTGACGCCCACCTTGTACCACTTGGACGCAAGGTAGTACCAGCTGAGGGCGTTGCCCACCGTGCCGACCTCGTCTGACACACCGGTATAGGCAGCATGGCTCATCTTGTCGTGGAGTTCGTCGTCAGTGAAAAGCTCCATGAGGTGGCCGGCAACGGCCTTCCAGTCGCCGGGTTCCACCAAGAAGCCGTTCTCCTTGTCCTTGACCTGGATGGGGATGCCGCCGGCACGCGTAGCAATGACGGGGCGTCCAGCATGAAGAGCCTCCGACACCTTGACCTCAAAGCCTTCGCGAGTGGAGAGCTGCAGAATGACATGGGCATTGGCAATAATGGTGTTCAGCAGCTGGTCGTTTGGCTCTAGACGCATGATGCTAATGTCCTTGAGCAGGTGAGGGTAGTGCGTCTCCACCTGGCTCATGGTCTGATCGTAGATCATCGAGGCGTCCGGGTCATCAATCGATCCGTTGCCACAAACAACCAGCTGGGGATGTCGGCAGTGCCCGTCTTATCCAACTGGCGGCGGAACTCGGCGTAGGAGTCAATGACCGTAGGAATGCCCTTGGCAGGGTCGAAGCGAGCGACCTGGGCAATGTACTTGCGGAGGGGCCAGTTCAGCTCAGTCGAGCGTTGCGAATGGCACGCCATATTGTAAATGTGGCCATAGTAGCCCGTGTCAAACGGGTTGAGGTGCTTGTTGAGGCCATCAAGCCAGTCCGTGGTGGCAGGCAGGTACACAACCTTCTCTCGTGGCACAGTATGGGGACAAACTGGGGGATTGGGTGACTGATGAACATATCAGCGCCCTTTATGTTGTCCCACAGGAACTCCCAAATGTCCTCCTGGGGCGAACCAGCCTTGGCAACGAGGTCGCTGCGAACCTGAATGTGCGACCGGTAGAGGACGGGGCGCTCCGGCGTAAGGCGCTTGATCATGGGGATCAGGCCAGGCATTTGGGAGTCGTCAATCTAGGACAAACTATTAGCGTCCATGGATGCAGCTACAACAACAAAATAAATAGAATGCAATAACTTACGATGATGACATCGGCTCCACCCTCCTCAGGAGGACGCAGGGGGCCGCCCTCAGAGAACCAGTAGCGATTGGCATTCTCGGTAATCCAGCTGATGATGGAGGCCTTCTCCTCAGTCGAGATGCGCTGGTCAGGGTGGCTGACACCCTGGAGAATATTGTGGATATTCTTGGTGATCCGGAAGACGCCCGGACGCGGCTTGGGAACTAGTGCGTGCATGTTAGTCGTAATACTCCAGACTGGAGACCCAAGGTTTGCGGGGGTAATCGGGTAAACCGTTTTAACTTACCGTACCAGGTCAAATCGACGCCCATGAGGCGCGAGAAGCGCACAAGAGCATGACGCATGAGAGCGACGCCACCGCCCTGCGGCGTGCTGCTGAAAAAGGCAATCTTGACCTTGTCGGCGCGCAGCTGCTTGCTGAAATATGACACGGCCGACCAGGTACTCGGGCCACAGGTGTCCTTATGATTCTGGATGGTCGTGAGATGGGCGCGGAAGCCGGCGTCGGTCTGGACAATGCCGCGCCAGCCGACCTGCAGAAGCGGGACGAGCGAAGGTCCAAAGTTGAGGATACACTTGCGAGCCATGGAATCAGCCTGCTCGTCGACGCGCTTGACGTCCCAGAAGCTAGCCTCCTTCTGCTCGTCATCGGGCGCATGACGATGGGGATAACATCCAGCTCCAGCCAGAGGCGCGAGCACAGCGAGGGACTCATGTATTTGAGCGTGGTGGGAAGGCCGGCACCGATAAACTTGGAAAAGTTCTCGTGCTCGTAGTTTTCAATGGCCTCGAGGACATAATCAGCAATACGGTCATCACTGACACCGCTCTTCTCGTCGAGCACGAGGTGCTTGACCGAAAAGTCCACGAGGTAGACTGAGTCGTGAATGGCAAGAGCCACAACGGCCGTGTGGTCGTCAGAGAAGACGGCAGAAATGCCAACGTAGAGGGTCTTGTATGGGGCCAAGTAGTTAGCTACAGCAAAATAGGGCAATTCTGGGAGAGGAAAAAGAGAAGAGGCAAGAGGAAAAAAGAAAAGAAAGTGAGTCGACTCACAGTCAGAGCCGGTCCAAAAGCGCCCTCGGTCTCGACAAGGGTGCTCATCTTCCGCTTGCGGTGCACCGAGGTGCCCGTGGAAAACTTGCGTCCATTCTTAAGGCCATGACGGACAGGGCAAATGGGACGAGGCTGGCGAGTGTAAGGCGTCTGCGGTGTTCTTTTTCTTGCTGATTCGACTCTTTGTGAATGAGTTCAGGACGCTGGTCGGGCGGGACTTCAGTGCCAGGGCTCACGGGCTCAGAGTACGCGGGCAAAGCTGTAGCTATTTAATAGTAAATCTTGTCAGTCAGATTGGCCTCAATGCTTTCCATCCCGCGCTCCGCTCACGTTGTTTTCCCAAGCTGCTGATCTGCAATGACATTTTGGGGCGTGTAGTGGACAACTTTTGTGGGTTGTGGGGGTGGAGCAGCAAATAATCACAGGGACTTGATACGAAAGACATACAGAGGTGGTCTGTTCTGGGCCACGACGGTGAGCTTTTGATGGTCTGATATGCCAGTTGGACAGCAACAGAAAGTACGAAGGATTGAAGATAGGGAAAAGAGTTGGAAAGGGGCGGTGTCCAAAGGAGAACGGCAAGGGGCAGAAGGGAGCTTAAAGAAGAGGGAGAAAGAAAGGGGGGAGAAGGAAGGAGGAAACGGTGCCGCAAAAAACAAAGAACGTCAACAACGGGAACGTGCTTGATTTATGTAGGGAAAGAGCGACTGTTAATTCATTGCGTTTGTGTGGGCGGAAGGTGCCAGAGCTGCAGGGGGAACGCCAACTACACGAGAACCTAAATGGGAAACAAGAGGCTGTACAAGGAAAGAGCGAACGAGGGCGTCGCCGTCGTCACACACACGCCGGCGCCAGTGTGGCTCTCTGGTGTTTTCTTGGTCCCTCGCGGCGCCTTCTGCCCAACGGAACGAGCTCCTACTAGCAGGCATAGTTCTTTTGGCAAAGAAAGAACGGTCAAGACGCCTCAGGGCAGAGAAAGGCCCAAAGGGAAGGAGGTGAGGGGCATGACGACATGGGCAAGCCCGGCAGGGCAAGAACGTAAGCAGAAAAGAGCAAAAAAAGACTAGAACGAGGTGCCAAGCGCCAACGCAACGACAAAGAAAAGACAGAAAAAGCTCATGTGGAGCAACGCACCTTCTTTGCCAGACCAGACGGGGGTAGCTGCCTCCAGTGCCCGACACCGAAGGCGCCATTCTGCGCATCGTCACGGCCGTCAGACATGCTGCCGGATGGTGCTTCTGATACTCTTTCTTTTCTTTTTTTCGTGTACTTTTTTCCCAAGGGCTTTATGATGGGGAGGGCGTTTTGATTTCTCGTTTTCGACTTGACGCCTTCGGCCTCCTTTAGTGCTTGAGTCTATTTTGTTCTTGTTTGCGGGGTGGAATTGGCGGATGGTTCTTTCGGAGATCGACAAAACGGGTAGAAGATGGGGCTGTGGATGAGAAGGGATAGCTAATTCGTTGTGATTGCGTCCTGGTCTCTGGTCAGTTGATGCTCGCTCTGTTGTTACCTTGAAAATATCGTCGTATTATTCCACGTCTCAAGTCTGCCAGCATGTCGATGTGCAGCGTGCTTATGCAGTGCATGTGTGACTGCTGCAGCAAAATGCATCTCCAGCTGCGGAAGGTGCAGAAACTGCAACCACCGTGCCTGCCCAAGGTGAGCGGACGAGTCACCTGCGAGAGCTGTGAGGCATATGCACGGTGCGCATGCGTCTGAGGAGACCTGTGATGCAGTATTGCTGCAGCCACCCCCTCGTTGCTTCCCAAAGAGCGCGTCCGAACGAGCCTCGTGACCCAACGCCAGGGGGAGCAAGAGGACAAGAGGGCAAGGGGGCAAGAGCAGGCAGCGAGGTTCGGGAAAGAGCGATGGAAGGTGCGAGGATCGCGAAAACTGAAGAGGAAGGCCCGGATGGCACAAGAGGACCCGGGAAGGAAGGAGCGACTCGAGGGGATAACTCCCGGCGACGGGAAATAGACTCACGATATATGCTTTACTCTGCCGATCGTGTCAATTTCGAGACCGATAAACCAAAATGAACATGAAAAGGAGACCGTTTTGCGTCTCGCAATTCAAGGTTGAAAGAACCAGCTTAACTACGCCGGCTTCGTAGCAACTTCATGGCGCCCATCCTGACGTTGAGCCTCCTCATTTTGCCCTTCCTGCTCATGCCCTCCTTCTTTTAGTTTCCAGTAGTCAGCGCCATCCATACAGGCCTCTTGTGGCATGCTATTTCTTGATCAAGCTTCCGGAAGGTGCGACGACCTCTTCTGGAGAAAGAATGGGCTGCTCTGCTCGGGATTACTCCGCCAGCAAGCTCTAGCTCCCGTTGAAATGCACAGATCGCCCACTTCCGTACAGTGGGTTTTAGGGAGCTTTGGTGGGTTTCCACGGTTCTTGGAGGCTTGTTTTGTGGGCTGCCATTGCTATTAGTGCCAGCTGCGTGGAGGGGGAAACGGCCACGCTGCTCGAGAACGAGGGCTGGCCGGTGAGAAAGTTCATGGTTCCGTATTACAAAAAGAAAGCAGGCATGCGCAGCACAGCACAGCACACAGTTGCATGTCGATGCAGCTGTCGTACGATGGTAGACCGACAGCCAGAGAACCGAATTTGTGCCACGAAGGAGGCTCCTGGTCCCAAGACATGCTCGTCTCCGGTTGGGGACTTCTATTCGTTGGCGAGCACAGGCCTGTCGAATAGGCCCCAGTGGGAAGGCGCGATGCGATGCGTGACAAGTTGCGTGAGCCCGATTTGACGTGCAGTTATCGGTGTCCGCGTCCGTCACTCCTTCCCGCCGTGCAGTCCTCTCCGGTGGTCACATGGCCGTTTGGGCCTAACCGTCGAGTGGGTAAGCCGGCTCTTCCGAGCCAGGCACAGACTTTGTTCCTGGCAATGGCACGACCACATTTAGGGCAACAGGCGAGGGGATCTGTTGGGCGCCTGGCAGGAACACATCACTAGCCATGAGATACATGCGGATGCTCCGTAACCAGGCCGAGTCCGTCGAGTAAAGACAGGTGTCTTGCTTGGTGCAAGGCTGTAAATTGTTGTGTGGCTTTTTGCCGTGACTTTTTATTTGAGAAAAGACATTTTAAACAAGATAAATAATAAACAATGAGTACAAACAACACAAATATTACAAACAAAATGTAAATAATAAAAGAACGCTTTACTTCTACTGTTACTATACTCTCTCCGTAGCCTCTCGAGTAATATTTGAAAAACACTTGAACATATTCCAGCTCACTCTGCTCAAGAATATTAGTTGCCAGCCGTAAATGACTGTCATCGCGACAAGTTAGACATGCGCTAATCCATTTTTGAGAAGGAGGTCTGATAACCAAATCCATCTTCTGGCCAGATAGAATCACCACCGCAAATAACGAGTCACAGGCAGCGATATTAGACTTTTTGATACGAGTAATACGAGCTCTTCTCGTTTTGGAGAAGAAAAATAACGACAATGAGAGTCCAAGACGCAAGTAGGCCCCAAGAGCTGGCACCGACACAGGCTGTTGGGTCTCGGTGAATCCTACAGCAGTCGAAAGCGCTAATTTCCCACTGAAGCCTGCCGTTCCAGGGCCCGTATCGCTGTACTTTGTATTGCCCTATCGCCATAGGCCGTTCTTCGTCTCACGCATCACGCATCAGCAATGAGCAAATAATAAAAAAAAATCTAGAAGAGGATCGAGTCACAGATGGCGATGCCCAAGCAGGCTGTGTTTGTCCCGTCTTTTCAAGATCCATGAATCTGACCTTTCTTCGGCGTTGCCATGAGCCGTTTCTCTATCCATCTGAGGTTTAAAAAAAAAACAAGAAAATCTTTCATTCTTTCCTCTAGCTCGCGTTCATCTGTTTCTGCGACTTATTCCGTCCTCGCCTCGGAGTTTTCGGCAGCTCAAACAGGCGTCTTATCAAGTCCGAGAACTGCATTTCAACGCAAAATCCGGACAGACGCTGCTCGGCATCAATATCGCTCTTCAAGTCACACTGAAAACACGACTACGATGGCACCACTGTCTGCAGTCCTCCGGTCGGGCTTCATTGTCCTGCTCACATGTACGGCCGCAGACTCGTCGTTACCCCAGCCTCGGCATGCCAGCAGCAGCAGCAGCAGCAGTAGCAGCCGCACCGCCGACACCGTGACACAGCCGCCCCTAGCCCAGAGCGAAGCCGCCGTTCGCCGCAATGCCTTTTCCATCTTCAATGCAGTCCACTCGGCCATGCGGCAATGGGGCTCCTCGCTCAACCACAACGGCATGTCTTTGATGCTGGCCACCGTGCCCGAGGGCCAGCTATTCTATCATGGCGGCCCCGAGGCAGACCGGCCCCGAGGCATCGACGGCACGGGCTTTGATTGGCTCGCCTTTGAGCTGGAGCATGCGCAGATGTTTGCTCGAGCTCGTGGCGGGGACAGTCGCACACGAAAGTTCAGACGACGACAGCGACGACGACGAAGATGGAAATGCGTGGGGGTGGGATATCACAGACTCACACTATGATCGACAGTCTTACTTCTGGACTCTTGCCGATGCGCAGCACGACCAGAAGAAGCTTGAGAGTGACGAGGACGACGATAAGGACAGCGATCAGCCACAAAATCCGAGACGGCCGTCTACCACTACGGCCCTCGTCTGGACCCGTTGCGCGCGGCTATTTGCACACCTACCGTGCCAACAGGCCTTTGAACCTCCTCTACATCGACGGCATGGCCGCCGGCAAGACGGGCTATGGCTGCCTGGACTCGCAAGACCTGCTGCTGCTCGACTGGAACAGAGACGACCGCAAATACCACAAAGGCGATGGCTGGGGCGGCGAGGTTGATCGTGCAGGCGGCCTGTGCGACCTGGCCAAGGAGTGGGCCTGGGACGACGGCCAAGGCGGCGGCCGCATCGACGGCTTCATCCGTACCGAGGCCGGGTTCGAGATCATCTACTGCGACTTCAGCGCGGCCGGCGTCTCGACGTGGTCAGCATCCAGCCCACGCCCTTTGCCAACCAGACGGGCGGGCTGCCAGAGTTTGTCGAGGCCGAGTTCTTGCGTGGTGTTGCCCTGCGGTACACGGCTTCCCTGCCGGCCGCATCCACATGGACTGGTCGAGCATGGTGTCGGCCTTTTTTTACGACGTGAACCTGACCAACCCGGACCCCAGCCGCCCCGAGCTGCCCCGGCTGAGCAACACAACGCGCAGCGAGCGCCAGGGCATTCGGTCCCGGCTGCAGGAAGTCGTGGCTGCCCGTGGCCGGTTTTGCACCGCACCACGGCAAGTCTTGTCGTGGACTGGCAGGGGCATTGTGGACTTGGTGGTGACGCGCTTCTCGCACCGGCTTGACCCAGCTAGTACGCGGTACGTTGGTGCCCATCACGAACCTGGCAAGCCGGATGTTGCCCACGCTCATCTACTCGTACGTCAACTACGCCGACCCGGAGGAGCCTCGTGCTCTACAGATGGAACGCTGTACACCCAACACTATTTAGCTGGGGCCCTGGCGATGCAGAATGCGTGGACGCCCGAGGACAAGTCCATCTACCTTGCCGTCGAGACAGTTGACAAACGCTATTTGCAAGGCGTTGTTTGACATCCACACGGTTGTCTACAATGAGACGGCAAACGACGCGGTGGGCAGCACTGGTGAAGAGGCGGCTGCTGGGGCTGAGAGGAGCAGAAGGACGAGGAAATATACCGGATTGTCCAAAATCTTATGGGCAAACTGCAGTGGACGACGTGGCGGGAGTGCGACCCTTGCAAACACCCGACGAAATGTGCCTTGTGGCCATGTTTCCCTGGGGTGACGACGAGGACCACTTCCACCCGCAGTGTAAGGTAGTAGACGGCCGGAGGTCAAGCAACAACTACTGGTGGAATGGCAGGGCCGGTAGAGCGACGGAAGGCGACGGACTGAGTATTTATTGGGGCTACACTATTTACTGCCGTTATATATATATTTATATATATATAAATAGATCATGCTTTGGGGATTTATTGCATAATTACAGCATCGATGACTGGCGAGAACAATGTAGTGCCTGAATATTGTGTGTATTTCAACTGGATGGAAAAGTGCAAATGCTCCTTCTTCTAGCTACAGATTTATGCCTTGTCGAAGCGCTGGCCCACCGTCTTCCAGTTGATGACGTTCCAGATGGCGGAGAAGTACTCGGCCTTGCGGTTCTCGTACTGCAGGTAGTAGGCGTGCTCCCAGGCGTCGATGCCGAGCAGGGGGATGAGGCTGCCGGAGACGGGGTCCTGGTTGGCGCGAGTGACGAGAGCCAGCGTGCCCGAGGCCGAGTCCTTGGCGAGCCAGGCCCAGCCGGAGCCCTGAATGCCGGCGAGGGCGGCGTTTGAACTGCTTGATTAGGGCCTCGGTGGAGCCAAAGTCCTTCTCGATAGCGGTCTGTGGGCGTTAGCGAACGAGCTACGAGCGAAGCGAGGCTTAAAAAAGAAGAAGAAACGAGTGAAGCGAGGGAGTTAAATTAAGTTAAGTACCTTGAGGGCGCCGGAGGGGTCGCCGCCACCGTCGCGCGAAGCCGGGGCCAGGTTCTCCCAGAAGAGGGAGTGGTTGATGTGGCCACCACCGTGGAAGTTGAGCAGGGTGCGGCTTTGGCAGCCTTGCGGGGCATCACCAGCCTGGTTGGCCTCTGGCAATGGTGTCGAGGGCAGCGTTGAGGCCCGAAACGTAGGTCTGGTGGTGCTTGGAGTGGTGGAGCTCCATGATCTTGGTGGAGATGTAGGGCTCCAGGGCGTTGTAGTCGTCTAAAGAGAAGGGAGAACCGTCAGTTCACACGCGAGTCAATGGACGGCCGTTATCGCGACCTCGATGCTCTTCGGAAAGCAAAAAACCTACACGGAAGATCCGGCAGCGTGGCCTTTGGTGCGAACAAAGCTGGTGCTCAGCGCAGCGGCAGCGGCCATGGGCCGGACCTGGCGCGTGGCGCGCAGGGTAGACGAGCGGAGGAGAGAGGGCCATTTGTGTGGTGTAGATGGGTGTCGTGGTGGTTGGGAGCCGAAGAGGAGAAGAGAGGACACACCAAAAAAGTAAAGAGGTGGAGGAAATTATAGCGGGCGGATGCCCCGTCAATGATGTCAAGATTTTGGCGCAATTGGGACAACGGGGGAGTTACGGCAGGTGCATTCCCTCCTAGTATTGCTTCTTTCCCTCGCGTGGATACGCCAATTGGCAGAGCTCGGAAACTGGCAATTGGGGCAGGTTCGTAATTCCTGATCGGAGGTAGAGCGGTTGGGGGAAATGGCAGGGAAATGGCAGGGAAATGGCAGCGTCTCGTTGTCTACAAGGCCCGAGCTCCAATCGCTGGACCAGTGCCGCTGGAGCTTTACCAATCCAGCCGGCTCTCCACCCGAGCTTTGCCGTCGTCCCGCCCTTCTTGCGTAAAGAAACATAGTGGGGTGTGGCATTCTGTCGTCATGAGGATCTGTGGCTAGGGCCGGATGTGGCTTGTCCTTTTCTTCAAAAAATGGGTCCATACCACATCGCATCGCGTCGCGTCTCTCCCCGCCTTTAACCTCACAGAGGGAGCGACGAGACGACTGCCACGCAACGCAACCACAATTCTGACCACAGATACAGCGCCATGTAGGGACAGATCTTTGCAATTGGCTCCGACTCACCTATCCCGATATGTCGTACTACCACGTCGACGCCATCCTCACGGATGCAGAGGTATATGTGTTGCTTCTTTTTTTTTTGTTGACTTTAACTCTCACACGAACCGCTGGCTGACCCTTCTTCTTGGCCCTCTTTTCCCAGAAAATCCCGTGCGAGTTCCAGATCGACGTACCTGGCCTCGGCTACCTCGACCAGACCCCCTCGCACACGCTCAAAGCCGGCACCCGCCTCCAGCTGCCCCTATGGCTCGCCGAGATGGCTCGGCCCTCGCCAACCAACGACAGCAATGCCGCCTCCTCTGATGACGCCAAAGCCCTTTCTGACGCTCAACCTGCCGCCTGCCCTTCGCCACGATGTCGTTTCAGGCCTAAAGCAGATCCGCGCGCAGTTCCCCCTGCGCGACCAGTCTGCCCACTTTTACTCGCTGGCGACACGCATGCTCGATCTGTTTGAAGACGCAGACCTGGCCGCCGTGCTGCGGGACGCATTTGTTGGGCGGACAGACGACATTGGCATGCATGCACGCAAGGTCGGCGGGCAGTCGGCATCATCAGGGCAGTGGTGCTGCGCGGCAGTGGAGGACCGAACAATGGTGCGGGTGGTCGTGGTGGGCCATCATTGAGCGGCGACGGCGCCGACCGGAAAGACGACCCTGGCAACACGAGCAGCAACCTGGGTGTGGATATGTGGGCCAGGAGTTTCTGCGGAGTCTGGACGAGTGGGAACGGCAAGTATTCCGGCAGGCGCACGACGGAGCCAAAGCGGGCCGGGAGTTTGTGGACAACGTGAAACGGAACTACTAGGGCCGAGGAGAACGACGCGACGAGGGGACAAAGAAGACAAGAAAATATCCAACTAGGGCATGCCATGGACGGCTTATGATTACCACGATACAGGGGACGACACACTTCTTTGCATATTGTATAGCGAAACTACGAAAACATATCGGTACAGGCAGGATAGATTCTAAAGGAATGATAAATCGAAAAAAGAAAAAGAAAAAGAAAAAGAAAAATGAGTAGAGCTGTCTATCTGTTGCCAACACTCTTCTGGACTTGTGTCGGGAAAATCTTTGGCAAAAACTCACGCAAGCCGTGTTAAGTAAGAACATGATTTGGCAAGTAACAGTACAGAAGCAAAATGATACATTAAGGGAAATTTCACTACAAGAAGCAGGGACGCCACCGGAAATAGCCATGAAGTAAAACAATAAAAAATCAAATAAAAAAACAAACACAAAGAAAGACAGAGATGTGGAAAAGATACACCACAGAACGCCTGCCAAGCATTTCCGAAAGGAAACAGCACAGATTACATGACAGACCGCCTTACCCCGAGGTATCATAGACATAAACATGAGGATGAAAACAAAAACAAAACTCGTCGCGGCAGCCACTGTCTGCTTTCATGGCCGTCCATAATGAAGACATGTAATAAGGGCAGATCGTCAAAAGAACGGGAACAAAACGAAGGGGGGGGGGGGGTGGGGAAAGGACGAGTCCAAAAAAAAGAGAAAAGTATAGGAACATCCGAGCTTGCCCTTCCCGGAATGACCCTCATGCCGAGCAAACTGTGTCGCGGCCGCTTCCCGCACGGCGGAAATTCCTAATCTGAGCTGTAAACGGCATCGTAATTGTCATCATCATCATCATCATCATCATTGTCGTCGTCGTCATCTCCGTCGTCTTCGCCATGATCACCACCGCCGCCGTCCTCGTCACTGTCGTCCATGTCACCGTGGCCAAAAATGTCGCCGTGGTGGTGGTGATGATGATGGTGAATGATGGTCACCTTCGAGATCGTCATCGGAATCGTCGTCGGAGTCCTGAACGTCCGCCGCCAAATCCGTGCCGCTAGCATGCTCATGATCGCTATTCTGGCCGTTGCCGTGATTATACCATTGTTGCTGCTGCTGCTGCTGCTGCGGTTGTTGTTGTTGCTGCTGTTGCTTGCTGCCCTCACCAGCGGCACTGGCATTGGCACCGGTGGCGCTAGTGGTACCAGAACCTCAAGACGCGGTCGCCCGGCGGTTGTTGGTCGGTTAATCCACCAGCCGGCCGTGCTGTTCTTGTACGCCGGAAGCAGTGGCACCATTTCCGGCGAGGACGCGATCAGCGTGTAGTGTCTGAGCCGCCGGCAGCCAAGTCATCTCTTCTCTCGTGAGGCTGCGCCGCGAGGCGCCCCGCTGGGCATCCACGCGTTTCGCCGCCAGCATCGTAGAACATGCGCGTTTGCCGACAACTTGATTGATATATACACATTTGTGGATAGTGCAAATGGCGCAATCGTGCTTGTCGCGCGGGCCAGACGTCCGCTTGCCGACCGAGCTTCTGGGCCATGTAGTCGACGTCGGGAGCGCAGGGAAGCTGCGCAGGTAGACGCGGTGCGCACGTGTACGTGACACGACCCACGGTGACGTCCTCGTTTGAAGTCCAGTCAATTTCGGACTGGAAGGCAGAAAAGGAGACGAGGGAGAGACTGTGTAGCCTGGGGAAACACAACATAAGGGCCAGCTTCGGTTCCAGGTCGTCCTCGCGATTCAGGAGCCAGAGCGGGACGCTGGGGATCATGTCGAACCCCACATGGCCAATGACCTTGGCGAACTCGGGCAGATCGTCCTCCAGATGACGGTCAACGAGGTCTTCCATAACCGCCGCATTGACAATGTCAGGTACAGCAGGTCGTACTTGTAGCTGAAGCGCAAAACGCCACGCTTCTCGACTTCAACCTCCGAGTCCCAGAGCTTCAGCATCTCGGTCCGGGCTTCGCGCGAGACCTGCAGCAACGCCCGCCGTCTCCGTGTAGCCGGGCTGAGGTCGGGCATTGATGCCAGTCGCAAAATGTTCTTGTTCACGTACCCTCGCTTGCTATTGGGCCGGGGGACACGTTTGGAATCCTCGGTAGACACGCACCCGGAGAGGATGGAAAGGCTCAGAGGCTTCCTGTGCCACTTCCCGCCAGATATACAGCCGCAGCTCGGCAGGCAAGTCTGAGAATCGGTGGAACGTGTTGAACCTGGGCGCAGCCTGGCCCGAGCCAGCGGGCTCCTTATTCGGCCGAAGGGCCGGGCATGGGGTCTTTGCCAGGTCCTCTGCAGCATCTCCGAAAGCTCCGGTAGATGGCCCGTCCGCCAGACGCCGTCTCTTGAAGGCTCTGCCTCGGGTATCCATCGAAAAGGAATAGTATGCGTGCAGCGTATCGACAGGGAAAGGACTGTCGACAGTCGAGGCGGTGTGAGGCGGTAGATGGCGAAGAGAGGCTGAAAATGGACAGAGAGAAGAAGGCGAAGAGGCAAGCGTGCTGCCGGGCGGTTGAAATAGCTGTGCCGGGAAGCCGGAAGCGGAGATCAGACCAACGCCGCGCGGCCTGTGAGGAGTCTTGTTAGGCGTCAACCGCTTCGAATGGCGGTGTGTAGTCGTCGAAAAAACGGAGGATACGGCCTAACCTTCAACGCGAGAGTGAGGCAGTTTTGAGGCAGAGGCAATGCCGAGAAGCTGATCAAGGTTGACAAAGTAGGCCCTCGGAGCTTTCGGGCGCCCGTCGGCGATGGGCTAAGGGAGGTGGAGACCGGGTCAGGCGAGGCTGCACGTCGAGGGGTTTCGTGAACACAGTCGTCGCCTTTTATTGCAGTGACGAGGCGATGGCTGCAAGGTGATCAGGGGGAAAGAGGAGGGGGAAGGAACGTTTGAAGAGATCGCGGCGTTGTTTGTTGTCTAGGAATAGATTGATTGTAGGACGGAAAGAGAAGGAGCGATCGCTTATCTGCCACAAAGGTTCCAGAAGGCAACAGACCACTTAAAAGAGGAGCTGCGTTGGGCCCCAAAGGCAGTAATATCCCGAATAAATAGAGGGGTATTAAAATAGGGCGGTCCCAGAGGGCGGTGAAACACGAAAAAGGCATTTGGTGGCCCGTGAAAGCGCGCCAATCAAGGAAAGGAATGGGCTATTACGTCGGTGACTTCCCTATTTAGAAGGAGCCCAACATGTCTGACAAGGCTCTCAACGCCATCACCAACGCATTTCCAACACAACCTATTCTATAATATTGACTTGTGGTGGCTCAATTGTCCGTTACAGTGATTATCCGCGTTGTCGGTCACTGGGCGATTATTTCAACAAAGGACGGTCATAGGCGAGACACGAGAAAGGGTTTGATGTTTAAAACGTATCGCAGTTGCATATGAAATGTGTATTTGAACAGAAAAAGAAAAGAAAAAAAGATCTGTGGTATAACGCGGATGTGTCAAAAATCATTGCACCTCGTCATTCTGCGACATCAACCACCTTTTAAGAAAAAAGTCGTGCGGAGGCTCTCGAAACAGAAACATCTCCATCCTAACCGTGCTGGCAAATAAGTGGTATCCTGTCAGTTTCTGACGTTGCCCAAAACAAATGTTCCCAACTCTTTCCCTCCAACAAAAAAGGGTTTCATAAACAGAGAGGGAAAACAGAAAAGATTCATCTTCCTCACCAAAATAAACACTCCGCGTCAAATTGTCCAAGGCCGCCGATGTAATGCAACGCCCAAGAATTAATGCATCGTGTATCGTTTGTATGTGGTGTTTCTTCTCTTTCTCTTTTCTCTTTTGCTTCTCTTATTTCCTCTCCTCTTCCAAGTCTATCAAAAGAATAAAGTTGATTGACAATGGTGGTGTGGCATGTTTCCTGGCACGCATCCTTTACAGGAACACGGTGTGGAACAGGCGGCGGGCAGCACCCATCTGGGCCAGCTTGGCACGGTAGGCGTTGATCTCCTCCCAGTCCAGCTCACGACGGCCAGTGTCGACGTCGATCTGCGAGGTGCGCAGCCAACCGCGGCGCTTCCAGATATAGCCACCGATCCAAAAAGCGATGACGAGGGGGAAGGCCAGGAACGACTGGAAGAAGCCACTGGCGTCGTTGACACCGCCGCCGACGGGGGCAATAGCAGTGAAGAGCTGGGCAAGCAGCACGATGATGTTGAGGGCCAGGCCCAAGTACGAGCCGTAGACACCACCAATGGCCTGGAACGGGATCTCGTCGAGGTGTGGCCGTGTACTTCCAGGCCGAGCGGAAGCGGATGTGGGCCAGGCAGATGGAGCCCCAGGTGAAAAGCGCAGCCAGACCCGAAAGAGCCAGAAGCCAGTCGAAAGACAGTGGAGCCGGCAGCGGCAAGCGAGATGTAGGCAAGGAAAACCAAAAGCAATCAGGACAATGACCGAGAACAGCGGGCGGCCAGAGCGGTCAATGTAGGTGAAGATGCGGGGAGCGTAGCCCTGCTGGGCAAGGGCAGTCAGGGTACGCGAGCCACCGTAGACGGAGGCCGTGCCGATGGATAGGACGGAAATGAGGATAACCACGTTCATGAAGTCGTCGAAGCCCTTGAGACCAGCGTACTTGCCGACGAGCACAAAGGGAGAGGGTTGATGTCGGCGTAGGGGTTGGCACCGAGCAGGCTGTCGTCGGTGGAGCTGATCAGGAGACCGACAAAGAAGAGACCGAGGATGTAGAAAAGAGTGATACGCCAGAAGACCTGCTTAATAGCGGCGGGTAGGCCTTGACGGGATTGGCGGCCTCAGCAGCAGCAAGACCAACAAGCTCGGTACCGGAGAAGGAGAAGGCAGCCGTGACGAAGACGGAGCAGAAACCGCGGAAGCCGTTCTGGAACGCACCAGGGTCGTGCCAGAGACGCGCACCCCAGTACTTATCGTAGAGGCCGTCGCTGGGACCGCCACCGAGAACGAGGACAAAAGCAATGATCATGAAGATGACAGTCGCAGCCAGCTTGATGACAGATGCCCAGAATTCCTCCTCAGCGTAGCCAAGGGTACCGAAGATGTTGATGACGATGATGACGCCGAGGAACAAAGAGATCCAGGCAGCTGAAGAAAACCGGTTAGCCAGAAGGCAAAGAGGGAGGGGGCCGTAAGTATACGAGGGAGAACAAGACGGCGGCAAACTCACCATGATTGATGTCAGGATTCCAGTAGGCGACGGTCAAACTGCATACTGTCAATTCGAGCGGAAGCACAGCAGCCCATTGCATGACGTAGTTCCAGCCCATGGCGAAACCCCAGGTAGGATCGATGAAGCGAGCAGAGTAGGTGTAGAAACCACCAGAAACCGGGTACATAACAGCGAGTTCACCAAGAGCGTAGACGACGTTGAACATCATGACACCGATGATCAGGAAATCAATGAGAAGGAAACCAGGGCCCTGTGGAGCGTGTTAGGGTCAGATTCTGACGCGTTTTCAAACGCGGTCTTACAAAACTCTCGAAAGACCGCCGTCAAGGGGTACGATACTACTTACACCAGTGTGCAGAGCAGAACCGGAAGCCAACAAAGAAACCAGCACCAATAGAGCCACCAATGGCAATCATGTGAGATGCGGGGCTTCATCCGGCGATCGAGCTCGACGATGCCGGGGCCGTAGTGGCGCTTGTGGAACGACTTTGTGCTCAGGCCGAGACGGACCATCATAGGCTCATCACCGGGCGTCTCGGCGACGCCAGCGGGCAGGGCTGGGCCGCCGGACGGGTTGATGTCGCCAACGACATTGCTCTGGTTGTGTGTGAGGTCGTAGTTGGGGGACTCTTTGCTGCTGCCATTGGCAACCTTGCCCAGCTCCTCGTTGTCCGACATTGTGAGTGGACAAGCAAATACGGCTCGAGAAGACAGTTGGGAAGATGGTGATGGGGGAAAGAGGCTGAAAAAGGTTGAAGTTGGATGTGAAGGAGAGGAAGGGGAATGGAGAAGAAGGAGAGACAAGCAAGTTTTTCTGGCGATCCGAGGGGGACGGGAAGGGTTCAAATAAGAAAACGGAGTTGGAGAGCTCAAGAACCAGAACCCAGGGTGAGTGATGAGCAGGGGAGAGACAGAGGCAGGCAGAGACAGAGAGACAAGAGGGTGTCAAACCAGCGTTCAAGGCGATAGAGGATCAAGAGAGAAAGGATCAGGCCGCTCCGTCTGCAGTCGTCAAAGAAGCTGCAGCGTCGAGATAAGAAGGGGGGTGTGGGGACAGGCTTGGGGGTGGGAGGCAAGCAGGATGGAGAGAAAAGAAAGCAGAAGCGTGAGGAGAAAAGCACGTAGTACGAGAGGATATGCCTGCGTGGGCTGGGGGATCAGGCGTCTGTCTGTGCGAAAAAGAGTTCGAACAGCGTGAGCGAGCCGTCTGCGTTGTCTGCACGGAGAATATGTGTTTGAGAATTATTAATAGGTGCTTGTCCTTGATGGAGACGGACGATAAATGCCAAGAACGGAGCAAGAGAAGGGAGGGAGAGAGGGAAAAGAAGGCGTTGCAGGATGTAAGTGAGCAGAAAACGAGCAAACAAGAGGGCCGAGATAGGCCCAAACAACGGGAGATACGAGTAGTTCAAAAACAAGGGCCCGGCCAAAAGCAAAACCAACGACACAAAAACCGCAAGAGACAAGAGACCAGTGAGGCAAGTCAGAGCAAGAGGCAAATCCGGGCAAGCTTGGCTCGATTAGCTTGGGCTCGATGGGCTCGATTTTGGTGTTGGGCGGAGAGCGAAGAATGCCAGCAGGGGGGAGAGAAGCCAGAGATGGCAGGGGGAAGGAAGGCGGGACCCGTTTGCCGCGCTGGTGTGTGCTTTGGGCGTCCTTGCCAGCCAACTCGACCTGCCTAGAAGGGTATAAAGATAAAAGAGGGTTCCTTGGAGGAAACCAGGAGGACGAGACAAGGAAGAGCCAAGAGGCGCAGCTGTGAACAATTTTATAAAGTAAGAGATATTACTCTGCGACCTACTGCGGATACAGCTCTCTTGCGGACGGGCAAGATGCGAGTAAAGCAGCGGGAAGGACTGGGGAATGAGGACGGGCAAAGGCAGAGGCGAGGCAAAAGAGGAGAAAGGAGGACGAGGACGAGGACGAGGAGGACAAGGAGACGAGGGAAAAGAGGAGCAAGTTGCGAGCCGTGGAATCCAAGCGGCACGTTGGCGTCTATGGCAACGTCTATGCCTCTCTCCAAGGTGACTCTATATGTGATACTGAGTAAAAAGGCAGGCTGCAGGCTGCAAGACAAATTAAGAGCAAATTGCCGTGCCCGACGGGCAAAGTCCACGGAGGCTGAACAGCGAGTTTCAAGGCACTGCTAGGCACCATGAATGAACGGGCGTGCAAATGCCCGTGAAAACCTGGTCGGTTGGTTCTTCTGCAGAGTGTGAGCAGCGCGTTGGCTTTCTCGTCTGGGCTTAGTCTTGTTGATTGATGCGCGCGGTAGAGACGTGAGAGAGCCGTTTCTTTTTTCTTACTTTCTTTTTTCTTTTCTTTTAACCGCCCGAGAAACCGCCTGAGAAACCGCCTGCCTGTCAGCCATTGCGCCAAAGACAAGATCACCATGCGGCCCGTCCACCACGGCCTCGTTTATTCCCCGGCTTTGGGTTATCCTGGACTCCGTAGCTTTGTCTCGTTTGTGAGCGGCTTCCTCGTTTGTCGTCGGTCGCCGGGCCACAGACAACGTTGCAGTTTGCGAGCATCTCTGAAGGATCAGGCATGGAGGCTTCGTTTTAGAACATGCATGGAAGACATGGAAGCCGGAAAAGAAGGGCATTTGGAAGCCCGCGAGGACGCATCAGGATGGAGCATCGCCCACTGCCAACTGCCATCCCCGACCAAGGGTCCATCCTGGGGGAAGAGGAAGGGCCAAAGGAAGAGGGTGCGTAGCAGGAGACTTACGAGAGGATGCAAGCAAACACTAGTTACTCTTGTAGTATTTATTGGATGGCGTTTAAGTTGCTTATAGGAAGGCCACAAGGACGTTGAGGCTGACCACACCACCCAAAAGTAAGCCGCCAGATCGTGAGATGCAGCTGGACGTGGGGAGAGGCTTGTCGCGCGGGATACTAAACGGCGACGGAACGGGGGCGGCGGTGATGTTGTAGGGAGGGCCAACGGGTTGCGCGGCCTGGGTGCTGACTCGGGGGTTGGATTTTGTGATGTGCGATGGTGGTGTGTTGGGCGGAAGCCAAGTGGGAAGATGTATGGAGCTGGAGGCAGGTCAAAAGAGCCCCCAAAAAGGCAATTCGTTCTTGTGGAAAGGGCCTGGTATTTTTGGTGTCGTTGCCTACTTCCTTCTTCTGGCTTGTGACACGGGCAGAAAAACTGGCAAGACGTGGCTCTTGACAAACGCGGTGAGGTGAAGCCAGTGCAGTTGCGCGTCCTTCCTTTTTAATTCCATTTTGTGCGTACAATCGTCGTCACGGAAGGCACGACTCGACATCGGACGATGCACTTGAAGGCAGAGGGAAAGGCAAAATTGGCAACCACGGGACGTGAACTCGCCAGTCGTCGTTGCCTACAAGAGCAAACTTCCTCCAAGGGCAGGTTGCGCTAGCAGT